>ML210208.1:141498-152733 GCA_004369085.1 Coprinopsis marcescibilis
TAATTCCTCATATTCGTCTCGGACGAGCAAAGCGGGGGTGGGGCCGTTGCATTCTGGAAGGTCGTTGAGGACATCAATGGGTAAGGGCAAGCCCTTAGTTTTCAAGAACTTGAACTTCAGTTTGGTTGGTCCCAAGGACGCCTCTTCCAGGGTTGGCAGGAAATCGGGAGTGGGATGCTTGATTGGGGGCTGGGGAACGACGATGACTTCTTCAGTTAGAAACTCGTGGATAGGCTTCCCCCAAAACAATCTGTGTAGTGATTGCAAGGATTCTAGGTTGTCAAGGATAAGATTAGGAAAAAGACATAAGCTGTTGGTGCCACGCAGATGTGAAGGATGTTCCGAAGACATATGGATGAGGGAGATGGTGGTCGAAGGCGAGAACGAATTGCCTGTGATTACCGTGGAAATCATCAAGCATAAACAAAGAATTGCTACTTAGCGCGAAATCTCTCCTGGTTGTAGCACTCGCTCACTACCTTGCTAACCAAGCTATATCCACCATCTCAAACCTCACTGAGGCTCCAGAGCATGCATGCTTGCTTGACCTTTGCGGTATTCGCGAGGTCGCATGCTATCGATTGACTGGCAACCACCTCATTTTTGATGAATACCAGACCGACGTCGTGCCACGCGCCCCGGAAAGGCACTGATACGGTCTCCGAGACAAAGACACAGCTTGTTGCTAAATTTTAAAGCACTGTGAACACATGCCCATACAAGCTGTAACTGCTGTGCTACGCTCGGTGGCATACTAGTCAGTCACCTTGCGGAGTTTGACCACTTTTCTTCTTCTTCCACCACCGTCTGAACGGCCACCGCATGCGGACTTGCTAGCGGAGAACTATGCCTATCTTCCAAGAGGCACACCATTTATCGTTCACTGGGGGGGGGTTAATGACAACTCCACTAATGTCACTGGATTGGGACGTACGTTCCACTGATTCTTTGTGGTATCTGTAGCAGGCTCATGTTTCATCAGCGCTGGTGTACCTACAGCAATACACTGCCCCTGGAGCAGCGCACGACTCTCACGAGCGGTTTCCTCCCCCACAATGCCATCCAGCGACGAGAGAACGGGCACTCAGAATCATCATCGCATGGGCCAAACTCCCTCGCAGTGAACGGCTTAAGCGCGTTCTTTGGCTCCACGCACCGGCGGGGATGGGTAAGAGTGCAATTGCACAGACCATCGCGGAGCAGTGCGAGGAGCTCGGTATCCTCGCAGCCATGTTCTTCTTCTATCGCCTGGACCCAAAGTGAAATCGAGCGGAGCGATTGGTCGCCTCGATTGCAGCACAGTTGTGCGATTCCATCCCAGAGCTTGTACCCCATATCGAAGCGGTCATTCGATCGTCCCCCGCCATCCTCACGAAATCCCTCCCCCTGCAACTTAAGAGGATGGTGATCGACCCATTGAGTAAGATCCCATTAATCGATGAGGATCAGGTGGTCATCATTGACGGGTTGGATGAGTGCCTTGGGCCAAAGCCTGATAGAGTTGATCCATCGGAAGAGCAACAGCTTGTCCTGAAACTCATTGACACTCTTGTTTCCTCCGACCTACCCTTGTCATTTCTCGTATGCTGCAGGGCGGAGAGCTGGATCCAAGACGGCTTTAAATCTCTTCCAGATCTATGGAGGTGTACCGAAGTCTTGAAACTTTGCCAGCACTCGGACATGGATTCAGACATTGAAACGTATTTTCGAACAGAATTTGAGAGGATTCGCGAGAAATCCGCTTTACCTCTGCCCTGGCCTTCACAAGATGAGTTGGGCGACCTAATCAGAAAGGCCTCTGGCCAATTCATCTACGCCTCGACCGTCATTCGATACGTCGACGACCCCTGGAACACCCCGACAGACCGTTTGAACGTCGTTCTCTCGTCCCAGCTGCCGGCGGACCACAACCCTCTGGAGGCCCTCGACAATCTATACCTCACTATACTTAACCGGTCTCCGAAGCGCAGTCTTACTATGGAGGTGGTTGGGTGTCTCAAGTCTAGCACTGAAGTCATTTACTCCTGGGACACACGTTGCTTTCCAAATCGTTCGTTGGCTTACCTTGTCGATGTCGTTTGCAAGTGGCCACGACATGCGCTCAGAGGCCTGCACTCCCTTATCAGAATCAACGGAACCGCTTATCAATCCCCATTTTTCCATGGAACCTTTACTCAGTTCCTCGAAGATCCCACAAGGTCCAAACAGTTTCACGCACCTCTCGACCAGCACACCCCGCTTCTCGCAAGCAAATGTCTGTCATATCTCGTAACGAGGTCCATAGACTCAAACAGCAGCTCGGACATCTTCGGTCAGTCGCTCAACTCATTTCAGTTGACCATGTTCACATATCTCGTATTTTCCCCTGAACTGATATAGACACAATGACCTTTGCTTCAAGGGTATGGGACAATGCATTGACCCTTCGCGGCCCAGTTGTGGCAGCTGCAACCCTCCGCTCCCCTGGCGTTTTGGATGCGCTCCTGTCACGTACCTTTCCCTTGGGCATGGTCTCAACGGAAACACTGCATAAGAAGAAAATTAACCTTGTATTGGAGTTACAACATTCTGAATGCTCGGAAATGACGCTCAGTGAGGTCGCCCGGCATAACTCTCATCTGGATGCCCAATTCGATCAAAATCTCCTGACTCGACTGGAAGGTCTCCAAGGTCCCGAACAGACGCTTTTCCGACGCATAATCGATGTTATCTTTCAGCTGCCTTCTTCGGCAGAACAACTTCCCCCTGGCTCAGAGATATTTACGCGGTGGACCTGCCTCTACTTTGAGGGTTACAATGTTGGCGATGTTCTTATCTCCACAGGTGTTGGGACCGGGCATCGCTGCGTTGCTCTTGGAGTATGGCCAGACATGCGGCTAGAAGTTGTTCCTTTGCAGGCTTTGATTTTGCTTAGGCATAGCTTTATCGAGTTTATGGCTACGAAGAATCGCTCTGGACCATCCGGATGGCACATAGCTCATGAGTCCCAACTGGAAAACCTATTCATTGCCTCTCTAACATCCTTGCTACCCCACGGCTTTCGTTTGCATGACCCCGTTTTGGATTGGACGTCTTGGTTCGGAAGGTGCCTATTTCTCAATTTCAAACGGAGGTATTAGTTTGACAAACGTTGTAGGTCAATACTCGCGCTTCTCCCCTTCATCACACGTCCAGAATCAGTCCTTTCAACTCTCAAGTCATTCTATGATAATTGTCGAACGTTGCGCGATGGTCCCAAGAAAGTAAAATCCCTGATCTATGATCATGTTATCTTGCTCACCTGGGAATACACCATCCTGCGATCGATTTTCAACGGGAATGTCACCATGGCCAGTGCCTTACTTGACTTTGTTCACGACCGCTTCCGTTCGGCCAATGCACTCAAGGAGGGTGGGCGGGAAGAAGCAAAGTTCTGGGCAGAGGTGATAGGCCGTGGTAAATGGCCGTTGTTTGAGGACTTCAAACAAGATCCCACTGGATTTATTGCTAGGATTGGTATTCCTAGATACATATCATGCGCCGAGGATGGGTGCGATAACTCTCCCGGGTGTGAAATGAATTTGCAACATTAGATCTGTTTCTCGCAAGTCCCCTGGTGCATGACATACCTGTTAAACCTTTATAGCAATCCACGTTGCTGTGTCTTCGCTATCGACCCGTTGGTGATATCCCAAGACCAATCCCGACTCTTTAAAGATATCTTGGCGGTGTAAAGGCATGTGGAATCTAATCTGATAAGAAAAGGCCAGGGCTAGAACGTCTGGTTGGACCTTGCAACAGTTTCGGATTTGATTTGACGTTCGGACGAACATGCTCCAACGCACCGAATTACAGGATTCCTAGGTTCCAGGAGACATCTCGGCGAAGGTCAAAGGCTGTTTTGAGCATTCATTGCCATTGGCTCACCTGGTGTTATTCTTACGCAGTGAAGGTAGCACAAATGGCGGTCCTATGACCTGTAAATATTAAATTTGCTGTTACAATACTCGGGATCGAGTCATGTAAGACGTTATTGCAGTGAAGTTTGGGGATGTGAAAGGCGTGTGTAATTATCGCCACACGCCGCGCCATAGCCAAAGTCCGTGAAAGTTTTCCAGGCTCTCCCAAGCGTTCCCTTATAATCCTCCCAGTTCCCCTTTCTTTCTTTCTATTTCTTGGCCCTTCACCCCCACTCAGCACATTCCATATCCCCCAAAATGCTGTCTTCAGCGTCGGCTAGAATGCCATTGAGGGCTGGGGCCGCAGCGCGCCTCGTCGCTGGCCAACGTCGTCCAGCTGCGGCCTCGATTCAGGCCGTTCTCCGCAAGGCGACGCCTGGAGCTTCTCGGTCGGTTCAATCCGTAGCACAGACTGATAGGGTGAGTGAGGGGAGTACTCGAATTCGGGGAATGTGAACTCAGGGACCTGCAGGATACTATCACCCGGCTCTTGTACTCAATCGGAACCAAGCGCGAAGTCGAACGTCACCTGCGAATCTTCTCGTCGTCGTCGCACCCATCGCAGCCAGCCAAGTTTGCCGTCATCAAGATTGGAGGAGCCGTCCTTGACGACATTGACGAGCTGGCCCTCAGCTTGAGCTTCCTATACCGAGTTGGGTTGTACCCCGTCATTCTCCATGGCGCTGGCCCTCAGTTGAACGACATTATGGAGAGGGAGGGTATTGTTCCTGACTACATTGATGGTATTCGAGTGACCAGTGAGTTTTTTTTTTGATTCTGGACATCATGTATGCAGCTTCAGCCGGGATTGACCTGCGCGCGTCCCAGATGCCAAGACCCTGCAAGTCGCCCGTCGTGTTTTCCAGGAGCAGAACCTCAAGCTCGTCACCGCCCTCGAGAAGTTAGGGACTCGCGCTCGACCCATCACCTCAGGAGTTTTCAGTGCCGACTACCTCGATCGTGGCAAGTACGGTCTCGTTGGAAAGATTACCAAGGTCGACAAGCGGCCCATTGAGGCTTCTATCCGAGCTGGAGCTTTACCTATCGTCACCAGTCTCGCGGAAAGCGCCGACGGCCAAATCCTCAACGTTAATGCCGACATCGCCGCCGGAGAGCTTGCCAAAGAGTTGGAGCCCATGAAGATTGTGTTTTTGAACGACAAGGGCGGTCTCTTCCATGGAGTCACCGGTGAGAAGCTAGATGTCATCAACCTGGACGAGGTATGTATTTCTCTCTCAACTGGGCTATATTCCAAGTATATGCGCATATTTAACCATGCATACAGGAGTACGGCCAGCTCATGAAGGAACCATGGGTTAAATATGGCACCAAGCTGAAGCTGCGCGAGTTTAAGGAGCTCCTCGATCACCTACCCCGCTCCTCCTCCGTTGCTGTCATCAGCGCAAACAATCTCCAGAAGGAACTTTTCACCGACTCCGGAGCGGGTACTCTTATCCGCCGAGGCTACAAGCTCTTCAAGCACAGCTCTATCGAAGAAATTGGCGCCGATCGATTCCGTCAAGTCGTCCACGACAGAGACGCAGACGTTCTTTCTGGGTTCAGCTCTGTCACTGAGGTCCTCAGCAACCTCAAGAACACCCCCTATTCCATTTACGGTGACGAACCTCTCGACGTCGTGGCTGTCGTCTCCCACCCTGAAGGCGAGATCCCCGTCCTCACCAAACTCCTCACCACCCGTCAAGGCGTCCTCAACAATGTTATCGACAACGTCTTTGCCAAGATCAAGAAGGACCACAAGAAGCTGTTCTGGACCGCTCGTTCTGACGACGAGAACCGCGCATGGCATTGGGAGCGAGCGGAGGGAAGCTTTACCCGCAATGGCAAGAGCTTGTTCTGGTATGGCTTGAGGGACGTTGACGAGGTCGAGGATGCCGTGGAACTGTTTGAGGAGAGGGGCAGGATCGAGAGAGCATACCTCCCTGTTTCGCCTAGCAAGCCCGCCTCCACGCCTGCTGCCGTGCCATCCGGTGTTCGTACATACTCGACTCTTGCCCGCCGCGCCTTTGGTGGTGCCGCTTCCACTCCTGGTGCAAAGAGGGGATATACTACCGCTGCTGTTCCTCAGTCCAAGAAGCTTGCACTGATTGGTGCCCGTGGGTATACTGGCCAGGCTTTGGTGTCGTTATTGAACAACCACCCATATATCGAGCTCACCCACGTTTCGTCGAGGGCGTTGAAGGGGTACAGCTTGGAGGGTTATCAATCCAAAGGGCTGGTGAACCCAGCTGATCAGGGTGCGTAGTGTATTGATTCATCGTTGTGAACTTCACCTACCCCATAATCATTTTTCTCCTAACCCCAATGGGGTGGGGACTATCTTTGTGCATTTGTAATTACCAATCTGTATTTGTGCTTTCTCTTGTGATGTATCTAGTTTTATGGCACTCTGTGTTTCTGCTTTATCCTCATCGCTCGACCGGGATGCAGCTCGCTCATTCACTGTCTTTCTGTTATAGGTAAAGAAGTCATCTATTCGGATCTTTCGGAGGCTGATATCGAGAGGATGGAGAGGGAAGGGGAGGTTGATGCGTGGATTCTTGCTCTCCCTAACGGTATCGGCACACGGTTTGTGGCTGCTATTGATAAGGGAGCCAAGGGCCGCATGGTCAACGTCGGCGAGAAGAAGGGTGTTGTCGTTGATCTGAGTGCGGACTACAGATTCGAGACCCCTGGGGAGAGTGAATGGGTCTATGGTCTCCCTGGTTCGTTATTTTCCTTTGATTTGGGGTCCGTATAGACTGATTGGGAATTCTGCAGAACTGTACAACCGTGCTGAGATCCGTGGTGCCACAAGGATCTCAAACCCTGGGTGCTATGCCACTTCTGCCCAATTGATGGTCGCGCCATTATTGGAGTACCTCAAGCCTGGTGCGAGCCCGACCATCTTTGGATTGTCGGGTTACAGCGGTGCAGGTACTGTGATGGTTGAGGGCAAGGATGGTGCGTTGATCTTCCACTGTCTCGTTATGCGTCAAATATTAACATGCGCTCTGAATCTTAGGTGGCCGCCCACAGAGTGCACCAAAGAAGTCTCTGGAAAGCCTCAACGGAACTACCTTGGGCTACGCCTTGACCGACCACATTCACGAACGCGAGATCGGATTCCACCTCTCCCGCTTGTTCCCCGAAACTGTCGCCGCCGCTGCCAACCCTAGCAGTTTCGTCTCACTTAAGCAGCAACTCCAAGTCGGGTTCATCCCAACTGTTGCTCCGTGGTTCTCGGGCATCTTGATGACCGCGTCGATCCCACTTGCCAAGCGACTCTCTGCGCGCGATGTGCATGCTCTGTACGAGGACAAGTACGGAAAGGAGCCGCTGGTGAACGTGTTCTCGTTGAATGATAAGGAGAACAAGGAGAAGGGAAGAGTTGGGGGCGTTGTCCCGGTACTTTCCGATGTGGAGGGTAAGCAGGGATGGAGTGTGGGTGGATGGGGTATTCATAGTAGTGGAGAGCGTGTGGTGTTGGTGGGTGGGTTGGATAATCTGTTGAAGGGTGCTGCGACGCAGTGCTTGCAGGTGAGCAGAATGATGTTTCGTGATATGTGTGCTATGGATGCTGATGTGTGTTTTTGTAGAACTTGAACCTCGCCCTTGGGTTCGAAGAGCGCGCTGGTATTCCATTGGATTGATTGGGCGGAACAAAAGCAAAGGAAAGGAATTGAAATGATCTCTAATGGAATTCGCTTGTTGACTTTATAATATCTTTGCTATCTTGTTCTGGATCTAAATTTCTTACCGTTACTCCCCCTAGATATGTTAGATTTTTATTAGTTTCCTGTATGTATGAGTATGGTCCTTGACCATGATTTACGGTCATTCGGGAGAACCTGCGCAGCAACTGCTTCTCGATTTGCGCATGTGTAGAGCAGGGGTTCTTTGAACCGTGTAAGCTCTGTTCGGAGGACTGAGCTGGTGGGTACCTTGGCCAGCAACGTGGTGGGCGAAATCTGTTTGAGGTGTCAACAAGTGTGCCCAGTATTTGTGCTTGATGTAATCGCAGGCAACTCGTTCTCACCTTCCACCACCGTCCATATGTCTTCGGAACGTCATTCGAACGGGCTCGCACCAACAGCTTAGGTCTTTTCCCTAATCTTATTATCGATGATCTAGAATCCTTGCAATCACTACACAAATTGTTTTGGGGGAAGCCTATCCACGAGTTTCTAACTGAAGAAGTCATCGTCGTTCCCCAGCCCCCAATCAAGCATCCCGCCCCCGAGTTCCTGAAAACCCTGGAAGAGGGGTCCTTGGAACCAACCAAACTGAAGTTCAAGTTCTTGAAAACTGAGGGCTTGCCCTTACCCATTGATGTCCTCAACGACCTTCCAGAATGCAACGGCCCCACCCCCGCTTTGCTCGTCCGAGACGAATACGAGGAATTATTCAACGATATCACCGCTGCTCGCACAAAGCCACATAATTATATTGTAACAGGCCAAGCCGGGATTGGTACGCTTCTTTCTTCGTTGCTCGACAGACTTTCATGGAAGATTAAAACAGGAAAGACCGTCGGGCTTGTGTATATCCTTCTGCGACTCCTCGGCAGTAAAACTCGAGTAGCTTATCAGGACGAAAGTATGATTGATGAGGAACAATTCCATTTCTACGATGAAACAGGCTACCACTTCTGGGAGGACGAATCTGAATATGTGGAAGCAGTTTACCAGGGAAATACCCCCATCTACCGCCTCGTCGACGTTGGCCAGAAACAAATCAAGACGTCTGCCGCTATACCAAACCAACGCCACGTGTATGTGTGCCCACCCATTAGCAGCAACTGGAGATGCATCATAACGCAGAAATGTAATATATCATCAAACTGGTACATGAAGCCCTTTTCATGGCCAGAGTTATATGCACTGTTGTACGTCCCCAAATCCAAACATTTTGGCTTGTCACTCACACATTACAACTCAACAGCAAGTTCTACAATCCAACTGATGAAACACCCAGTCAAAAGTACAACATATGGGCATTAGCGGACCTTCGGCTTGGTGATAATAACACAGTGACGGATGTTGCCTTGGAGAGTTTGAGCCCCCAGGAACGCTTCACATCTCTCTACATCTTGTTTGGGGGTTCAGCCCGGAACTGCTTTACAAGGAATCCTGGCGATGCAATTGCAGGATTTAACAGTGCAATTAGACGGCTCACCCTTCGACGAGACAATTTCTGGGAAGCATGGGCAATCGTCGCGACTTCATCCGGCGGTGAAGGGGCAACAGATCAAGCGCGCAATGATGCCATCCAAATTACTATCCCTTGGCCTTACCGCGACGGACAATCTGGACGACACCTCGTGAAATATTCTATGGCGTCAATCCATGTTGTCAAGAGCCTTGCAGTCAAAAATCCGAACGCTATCTGGTCCTTCATCAACAGAGAATGTCGGGATTTAAGCGACCGCATTGGTGCCAACCTCATGTTCGAACACTTGATGCACTGGTATTTCCTCACTCCTACTTTTTGCAAGACCTCGCACGAACTTCATACCTTTGGGAATCCTCACAAGAAGATCTCAATCAACTTCGAGTTCACAAAGGCCATCCGTTTCGACTCTTGCACCATCATCAAAGACAAGAACGTATACTACTCTCCACTCGCCTGGAATTTCCCTGGCTTTGATTCCTGCGCAATCATCAACAACGAGCTTTACCTATTTCAAATGACACTCAATGAAGGTGATCACCCATTCAATGCAGATTGCCTTGCGCAATTTCAAAGGCACCAACTCGACATGAAGGTCAACCTAGTATTCGTCATGCCAAAAGGGAAGGACCAGTTTGCCAAACAGAGATCGTGCTACGGAAACTCTGACAAGGACGTTGAGTTTGCAAAAGCCATGACGCAGTACCTCCTCGAGCTTCCCGTTGATGACGTATTTTTTGAATACTGATGTTGTCGGGAATTTGGAATCCAACGGAGGGTTTTTCAGATCCATCTGGGCAAAACACCCAGCAGCTTGAGATAGGCATAGTGGCAAGTCGTTCTCTCCGTTTCGAATCCATCCAAACTTGTCTGACATGTTTCCATTACAAAGTTACTAGAGAACTGGGTATCATCCCTGGTGCTTCATCATATATTCACCAGCGGCGAGCGTTGTCGCTTCAAGAGAATATATCAACAATGTCTTCCATAGCGTGGGTGCATGGGAGGTCGTCGAAGAAGGGCCTGGGCTGTCCGTCATCTCCCTTCAAATCCTCCTCGATCAGAATCACCTTGACACCTTGTTGAGCGTAGGTCTCAACCTCTGCCGCTGTGGTGATGCCTCCGATGGCACACAAAAGTGTATCATCATGATTATTGACCATGCCCGCCAGTTTCAATGTTGTCGCCAAGTTAACGCTGAAGTCATGGGGGTTATGATTATATATTCCGATGACCTTGGCTCCAATGTCAATGGCCCGCGTCATTTCGTCGGAATTGTGGACTTTGACCAGGGGCTCCATTCCATGAGACAGGCTGTAGTCATAGAGTGCCTTAAGTCGCTCTTGAGACAAGAGAGCGACGATTAAGGAGACCGTATCGGCGCCGTTCAGGCGCGCTACGTCGATCTGGTATTCGTCGAAAACGAGGTCCTTGGCAATAATTGCCGGTCGATCGGGGTAGTCTGTGACTGCTTCGCGAATGCCACGAAGGTCGAGCAGGGATCCTTTGAACCATCTTGGCTCCGTGAGGACTGAGATGGCGGATGCACCTTGGCCAACAAAGTGGTGGGCGAGTGCTGCGGGTCTTGGAACGGGGCTGACTTCGCCTTTGTGGGCGATGACGCGCTTGATTTCAGCAATAAGCGATGGCCTAGGGTTTGGGGTGAGAGAGGAGGGGTTTCGCTCGAGGCGCTCGACGAAGGAGATGAGAGGCGGGGCAGTGGACAAGTTGAGCAAACGTTGGATGTCGAGTGGTGTGGACCCTGGAATGATTTTGTCTGCTTGGATGTCCTTCATCCTTTGCTCATACATTTGGGAGAGGATAGAGGGCTTTGCTGGCTCCGTTTCGTTGGACATGGTGGCAGGAACGCACAGAGTTCGGACGTCGTGGCACTTCACATCTATTGAATTGGCTTATGAAGGGTTAAAGATGAAGTTGAGAGGGACGGGCGGCACTTCTACTACCGGTCATCTAAATCCTGACAGGGTCCCATTTGATCGGGTTTCGTGCCTGATCCTAAAATGGTTTTCAATGCTCGCAGCCTGCGTACTGCGTACTTACATATACAGTCGAACCTGTGATAAGCCATACCCCTCCGTGGACGGGAAAAGTATGGGTTATTGGCGAC
>ML210209.1:0-152191 GCA_004369085.1 Coprinopsis marcescibilis
TATACCAAAAACGTGCCTAGTTGTTCCATCAAAACTGTTTCCTTCTGGGCAACAAAGTGGGGTACGTACTCTGTCATCGGCGTTTGTCAGTCTCCTGAAGGCGCTTCCGAACTTATTTGGGTGCGTGAAAACCGCTTGGAGCATTGTGTATTTCATTTGCTCGATACGCTCCGTACTATATCCATCATGGTATTCTGCCCATGTCAATCAGAATTAGCCCTCAGGGTTCCTTACATATTCCGATTGACTATAGACGGACTGAAACTTGGAATTCAAGGTGCACAGGACGGAGAGTGCGATGAACACGCAAGAAGGGTCCACCGTTTCGCAAGTCCAATTAAACCCAACAAACTGGACCGCCCGTTCCACCAGTCTGTCACATTCAAGACCAATTGCAAGAGTAACAAAGTCATGCAACCTGCCAGTTCAGACGCACGCACAACTAATTTCCGTCTTCCTGTGACACAGCAGATAATATGCAATTGCGATTGGATAGGGCTGCTCTTGGAGAGGGCGCCTCAAGGCGGACTGCTTGGCGTTGGTTAACTGCACCTGGTTGGCTGTATGTCTCGAAAAAAACAGGAAATCAGATTACGGTGTTGGGTTACTACTGAAATTAATTAATCAACGTCGTTCGTTGATGTGGTACTACTACTCGCGCTAACCGTGCGGCAGAGCCACCTCGCCTCGAGCCTCGAGCCATTTGAGCCTGAGATTAAAAGATAACGCTCGGAGATCCCCTTGCGAACGCACGCTAGACTCGAGGTTGGCGAGAGTGTCGGGATCTGCAGCAGCCCTGCTGCCCTTGGCTGATCACGATCTTGGACGAGGAGAGCAAGTTAGAGCCGGCTAGTGGAAGCGCCTGAAATTCATCTCCGCGCTTGGCTGTGCAGGGGAACTTCGAGGGAGAGGCAATGTCCTGGCGAAGATCAGACTCATTGTACCTCGAGGAGATTGAGGCAAGGCTTATTACCAGTCACAGCCTTTGCACCGAGATTACACCGACACAATGGTTCTTTATTCAGAGCGCCTTTGGACTGTGCATGGAAGAAGTGGAGAGTACATAATAGTAGCTGGGCGGTGTGATCGCGCTGTGTGCTTCTTGATCAGCGCTCGACAGAGCTTGGGCGCTTATATACAGGCCAAGCTCCATAAAAGTCGCAACAACTGAACATGAATAGCTATTTTTTGAGTTGTCGTGTTGTGGTAGTAGAGGTCGCGGGGGTTGGAATTGGGACAATGGCTTGGAAACGCTTGGGATTGCTCGGTATCCCTTGGTGGACGTCCAAACCTTTATATTTTCCCGGACTGTACTAGTTGTGCTTGACGTCGTTCACTATTGTCCGTCGAGTTTAGAGAACGAGTTGGTAGGAGGATGGGGGTTGTTTCGGAGATCGCAACTTTGGATCGGTGATGGTAACCTGACCATGCATGATATCTGTGAGGATTAGCATCTCGTTTGCGCCTTCCCCGCCGGAGCACCCCTGGAACTTTGCAAACCGGAACTCCATCGTATGGACCTGTGATGCCACCTCGCTTGGTTCAGTCACAATAGTACAAAGGGCAGGAAACAGGATCAAGTCAGCCGCATGCATATCCATGTCTCCCTTCAAAGTTTCCACTCATGTGGAGGCAAGAGTTGAATGAAGCAAATTCATGCATAATTGAATGATGTTATGAGAAATGCCAAGGTTGAAATCTTTGACTCCATAACGACCGTCTGGTTTGTTGATCTTGAACGGAGTTGGGTGGGCTTCCCGACTTTCCGTAACAAATACATCTCTTCTTCCTCCACACCGACACGTAGCTTTCTTTCTGTGCTCCGGCTGTGGTTTGTACAACACTTTCGTCCTGGCTTGAACTCGGGCCGTCCACCCTCTATCCTAGTCGCTCGTTTGCCTGAAAACTAAAGAAATTTTTGAAATATGAAAGTCCCAACCATCGTCCTTGCCCTCTTCCTTTCTGCTGCAACCGCCAACGCTTCTCTCAACCACGCACACGCCGATATCGCTGCTCGTCACGCTTCCATTGCTCGTCGTGCTCCAACATCGCTTGAGAAGAGGGCGCCCAATACCCGCTCTCGCAGACGTTGTCAGGCACCTGCCTCCAACCGGGTGAGTGTGTCCATTCGTGTGGACACCGAATCGATGTTGAACTATTATTCCTCGCTGCACAATAGGCCTCTCCTTCTCCTGCAAACGTCGCTGCCGCAAACAACACTCCCGCACCACAGGCAGCAGCCCCAGCCCCAGCCGCTCCAGCACCCCAAACACAATGGCAAACCAGCGGGATCGTCCACTCAGACTACTGCGGAGGTGCGCGGGCTACACGTACGTTTCCCTACCTTCGCTGGAAGCTGGCACGGGTCTCAAACAACTTTTGATCTTTAGCTGAGACCTCCAGGGAGACTGGCCCTCACGGTCACATCGACTTCCTGAATTGCGGAATACACAGCGGAGGATGGAGCCCCCCTTATCTCGGTCTCGGGGACCTCCACATCGTACCTCTCGGCACTGCGTTGCAGAGTGGCGACAGTCCTTTCCATGCTTGTGCCCCTTTCCGTGGGATCTTTGAGGCTGCTGCAGGTGAATATGGCGTCCCGGCCATCATGCTGGCTTCGTTCGCCATGCAGGAGAGCTCTTGCAACCCTAACACCGTTGGTGGAGGTGGCGAGCAAGGCTTGATGCAGATTACTCAGGACAAGTGCGGTGGTGCGCCCAATGGCGATTGCAGGAACCCTGTGAGTCTATCGTTACCTGGCTGGCCCATTTCTATCTAACGGTGGATCGCTCTCTTTAGGATTTTAACATCAGAGCCGGTGCTCGCTACTTTGCTGAGAGATTGGCTGCTCACAACGGAAATGTGTTGCTTGCTCTTGGTCAATACAACGGTTGGTTCCCAGGCATGACCTTTGTACGTCGGTTCCCTCTCCTTTTACATCAAGGTTGCTTAATTGCTCGCTTGTAGGAACGCGCCACGGCCGCTCAATACAGTGCTTGTTGCCGATGCCAGAATAACCTTGATTAGTGAGTTGGACTGTGGTTGTTGCACCTCCCCCTCCAATCTGACGACTGCCATTCAGCTTGCACCAGTTCCTCAATGGTTGGATCCGTAATATCAACTCTTACAACGCCAACAACCGTCTCGGAAGGTACTTTAACCTCGACGTCTGCGGTTAATTGTATCCGCAATCTATGGATTGCCGATTCACCCCGGATATTAAAGATGGCTGTTTGGCTGTCTTTGAATTTAATGATATCTTTACGCTTCCTATTTACCCTGTTTGCTTCACGCTTTCTTGGCCTTTCGCCACGACACGCAGGTGTACGTGCATTGACTGCTCGTAGGACCTTTTTGGGTTACCTATTGTCATTACCCTACCTTGATGGAATATATACCCTTACTGACGCGGTTATATCGCCCATTCCATTGACTGCAGTTGGACTATCCCCTGAAACGGGCCGTGAGAAAGGGAGTGAGATCGATATATTGATTCGACTCGGCTATTTTTGATGCCTTGAACGCGACTATGAGTACTTCCTCATCAACCAGCTCTTCTCCCAATCTCACCGCCTCCACGCCTCCTTCGTCTATTCCAGCTTCGCCTGAAATAGAAAAGCTTACACTGTCGGAACATCCAAAAGAAGTTTCAGCAGAGGACAAGGCCGAGGCTCTCAGGATCAAAGGCGAGGCCAATAAAGCGTTTGTCGGTATGTCTATGATCGTCTAGACCGGACAAGATGTCGTTAGAGCGCTACTTACTGGTTATGAATACTTGGCAGGCCGTGATTTTCCAGCTGCTGCTACACTATACAGCCTCTCTTTAGAGAAGAACCCAAACGACGCGACAGTATGGTCGAACAGGGCTGCTTCTCGAATCAAACTGGAGGAACATGGTTATGCTCTTTCCGACGCTTGTGAGCCATGCGACTGAAAGTTGTGGTCGATTGAGGTTGATCATGGGCGATAAATCTTAGCGCGGGCCATCTCCATTGACCCTGGCTATGCAAAGGCCTATTACCGGTACGCGATGTTTGATTGCATGCAGTTGGGTGTTAATGACGTCTGGCCTCTCGTCTTTCTAGTCGTGCGACATGCCATCTGCAGCTTATGAAGTACCAGCTGGCTGTAGCAGACTTTAAGAAGATCTTGCAGATAGAACCTGGTAACAACAGCGTTCGGGAGCAGCTCAAAGCTACTCAGAAGTTGATGCGAAAAATTGAATTCGAAAAGGTAACGCTCTCATGCGCGGTTGTCAGAGTTGATGTAGCTGACCACGGACAGGCAATTGAAGTCGAAGAGAAAAATCCCATCAATACTTGCAATGAGATCATCGCGGAAGGTCAAGCGTTTTTTCAGCCGTATCTCTGCTTCCTCCGTCTAACGTTGTATGATATTCAGGTGGATGTGATGTCGACAAAGCCTATTCTGGCCCACTCCTTCCGCAGGAAGACGGAAACTACACGATAACTATCGAGTTTATCAAAGAGATGATCGAGTGGTTCAAGAGCGGGAAAACCCTTCCTAAACGATACGTATGGGAGATTGTGTTAGGCGCTCGCAAGCATTTCGCGGATTCACCCAGTTTGGTGGAAGTTGAGATCCCAGATGGTGTGACTCTTGATGTCATTGGGGATGTCCATGGTGAGTGCAAACTGGTACCGACTGGCGTTGCTGTCATTCATTGCTCCGCAATTCTAGGCCAGTTCTACGATGTACTGCATTTGTTCTCCTTGACGGGAGAACCGAATGAGAAGCATTATCTCCTCATGAACGGTGATTTGGTTGACAGGGGGTCCTGGTCGATCGAGGTCATCTTGCTGGCTTTTGCATACAAGTGTAAGAAACACACCTGATCGTTGTCCAGAGGTTTCTAATCTTGACCCACTCTAGGGCTGTACCCAAACTACATGTTCATCAACCGTGGAAACCACGAAGCCAAGGACATGAACAGAGCTTATGGGTTTGAAGGCGAGGCAAAGCACAAACACGGAGAGCAGTCATACAAGGTAAGATCCGCTGGATGACTGTAGTGAGTAATCGAACTAAAATCATCCATTCACCACAGCTGTTTGCTCATGTGTTCACAGAGTGTAAGATTTCCTTCCCCATCAGAAGGTTCTGTTCCTCACTACGATCCATACTGCCCACCCAGTGCCTCTGTCGACGCTCGTAAGCGCTACTAAGCCCCCGGTCGGGAAGGAAAAGGTCAAAGCTATCCTCTCGCCCGAGGGTTTCAAGCGATATTTCGTTGTCCACGGAGGGTTGTTTAGCAAGGATGGTGTAACTCTCGATGACATCAGAAAGGTTGAGCGAGTTGGTCGGCAACCTGGGCAGGAAGGTTTAATGTGTAAGTTGACCTCTTCTGATTTTTTTTGACTCAAATAGGCTCACATTTGTCTAGGCGAGGTGAGCTATACTTAGTGCTCCTCGAGGTCATCTCGAGATTCATTGCGATCTAGATGTTATGGACCGATCCCCAGGAATTGCCAGGCCGAGGTCCCAGTAAACGGGTGAGATGTTATCTGCGCATCTACTTGGGCAGGATCTTAATACGTGTTCCAGGGCGTCGGTATTGCATTTGGACCAGACGTTACGAAGAATTGGTGCACTTTGAACTCCGTTTCTGGGATAATCCGTAGTCATGAGGTCCGACAAGGTACGGCGTTAATTGTTCCTGCCCCATGCATGATTACCGACAGTTCTACAGACGGGTACCAAATAGAACATGACGGTCTCTGCACCACCGTAAGAACATGCTTTTCTAACACACCCAGTTGGACGTGAGGCTGACTGGCTCCGATAGGTTTTCTCAGCTCCAAACTACGTCGATCAATCGGGGAACAAGGGGGCATTCGTGAGTCACCTGTCCTCAGAGGCCAGATCGACACTTGAACTGACGTTCGTATGGTCCCAAGATCCGAATCGATTCTGCTGGCACGAGGGAGTACATCCAGTTCGAAGCCTCCCCTCATCCTCCAATGAAACCGATGGCATATGTCCAGGGAGGCCTGGCCAACCTCATGATGGGTGGATAGATTACTTCATCTCCCTGACGATTGTACATTATGCTATATGGGAATTAACAAACGGCTACATTGGCATCCACCGTACCTATTCCTATCTATGTACTTCGCTTGATTTTCGCTTGCGCCAGCATGCCAAGACCAAAACCTGGCCGTGAGAACACTTTGCCTAAACAGAGTCGCACTTGTAGAGAGTTCGGCGCCTGTTCTGCCCTTGCTTGGTGGCCAATATTTCTCCCCCACAAATTCGTAGCTCATCGGAGCCAACAACAGGGTGCACGTAGCCCCACACAAGCTGTCTATACCTGAAACTTCTTCAAAATGGACAAAACCAAGTCGAAACTGGCCGCTTTCTTTGGTGACGACGAGGAAGAAACCTTCCCAGTGCGATGGATTAGGATTTACTTGCCTTCATACATGAACTTACCAATGTCTTTCGATCGAACCAGCAAAAACCACTAGACGACGCCAAACTATCTCAGTACGCCTCTGGCAAAGTGCGCAAATCGCGCAGGGAGAAAGAGCAAGAAGCTGCCGAGGCGAAGCAGAGGGAGGAGGAAGAGAATGCCGCAAAAGCGTATGCGGAATTCGTGGAGACGTTTGATGGTGGAGATTCTGGGAGAAGAGCTGGTACTGCGTTTATCAGGGCAGACAGCAAGGCTGTTTATAAGCCTGCAGGTGCAGGTCAGAGCAGCAGCCAGACCCCATCCAACGCGTTCCAGAGGGTTCGTAGCTCTACCGCCGTGGTTTACAGAGTTTCTGACCTTTTGTTTCTAGTCGCCGTCCCCTGTGTCCTCTCTACCAAAGCCGAAAGGGAAACGTGCCATGGACTCTTTCTTGGAAGAGATCAAAAGGTGCGCTCTTGCGAACACTGTGTGAATTCACAGCTCATCGTTTGAGCAGAGAGCAGGCAGAACGAGAAGCAAAGTACGGCGGAAGGGGTAAGTCTATTGCTATTCCTATTGATTTCCTCTTCTTAAACTGTGGGCAGCACACGGAAGATCAGTCACCGCACTTGCGGCATATGATGGTCAGAGCGGAAGCAAGGATAGAGGAGACCCTTTGGCAAGTCAAGTACGCAAGGTCGTGGAGCTAATGCTAATTCTTTTCCCTTTAGACTTGCAACATATTTGTCGCCAACCTTCCTCCCCATGTTACAGAGCAAACCCTAGGAAATTTCTTTGCAAGAGTCGGGCCTGTTGGCTCCGTAAGTTAGAATTCAGCCTGACGCGCCGCACTCGAGCTAACGGCGATACAGGTCAAGATCATGTGGCCTAGGGGTGACGCTACCGCAGGACCTGGGGCCGATATGACCAACAGCCGCAAAATAAAAAGCTCTGGATTAAGTGGGTTCGTGTCCTATATGAAGCGACGCGACGCCGAAGAAGCTTTGCGCGAATTCGATGGCTTCGATTGGGGTGGCTCAGTGCTGCGAGTCGGATGGAGCAAGGCGGTCCCAATAGTGGGCAAACCGAAGTACAGTACGCGTTTTAGCTGCAGGAAGACTTTGGGATTATTTCTCATTCATCTCCCACAGTTCAGGCCTCCAGGCTCCGCAGCAGTGATAGTCGCAGCCGAAGTAGGAGCAGATCTTCAGATAGGCGCCGTTCTAGGTCCAGGGACCGAAGCCACCATCGTCATTCTCGACACTCGCGGAGCCGATCCTACGACAAACACTATTCGAGATCGCCTCGCGGAAGGAGAAAGCACAGCCGGTCTCGCAATGACTCTCGAAGCCGTTCTCCCCGGAGACGCTCTCGCAGTCCTCGTCGAGGTGTACTTGAAGACGACGACGTCACTGATACCTTTATTCGAGCTGTTGCTGCCGAGGTCAAAGGTCATGGAGGCAAATACGAACAAATGCTCAAAGAGCGCGAGAAGAACAATTCAAAGTACAGATTTATGCTTCAACGGACTGTATGTTGCCTTTGATGCCTTTTATCGACTTGGTTCTCAACGTTCGATTACAGCACCACAGACATGCCTTTTACCGAGGCCTACTTGAATCGGAGTCGTTTAACGAGCCTGAATTCGACGACGACGTACGTAGCTTTTCAGCATATCCCCATAATTCCGAAGCTTATTTTCTTCAAGGGATATAACTCGGTCTACTCTACCGATTCCGGCGAAGAATCAGAGCGGGAGCGAACACGAAAGAACGCCCTAGGAAAGTTGGCGCGCAGACGCTTTGAAGCTATGCTCCGACATATGAGCGGAAAGTATGGTGAAATAGCACGATGCATGGTGTTCAGTCTGGAGCATGCCGAGGCTGCACATGAGGTCGGTGTGGTCGACTTACAGTTTGATACAACGAACTGACATTCCATACGTTTAGGTTGCTGATATCATCGTAGCTTCGTTGCTTGTGGACAGCACGCCAGTACCCCGCAAGGTTGCTCGGCTATACTTGATTTGTGATATCCTCCACAACTCTGCTGCCTCAGTTCCAAGTGCCTGGAAGTTCAGACAGGAGTTTCAATCTCGCTTGGGCATCGTGTTCGATCACCTGGCGAGCATCTATCATTCGTTCCCTGGCCGTATCACAGCGGACATGTTCAAGAAGCAAATCACAACGGTTGTTGACATTTGGGAAGATTGGATTGTATTCCCTCCGGACTTCACTGCCAACCTCAGGGAGCGACTGGAAGGCAATGTTGTTGTTCCGGATGACAGCTCGCGACCAGTTGCTACTCCGACCCCATCTTTGACTGGTCCTTTGCCCTCAAGGTTTAAACCCACATCATTCCAACCCGCGACTGCGCCTGTTGAGCTAAAGCCTGCACCGCAAGCCAGCGACGGGGAACCAATGGATCTCAGTGATGGAGCAAGCAAAGCAGTCGACGATCTTGATGGGGAGTCTATCAAAGGTGGAGAGGAGGACTTGGATGGGGAGCCTGTTGAGGATCTAGATGGAGATCCGGTTACAGACGAGGATTTGGAAGGAATGCCTATTGACGATGATGTCGATGGAAATCCCATTGATGACGACCTGGATGGAGACCCTATTGTATCATAGCACTAATTATTGATTATCTGACCCCCGGTTTCCCTATTCTAATCCAAAAATCTACTATCCAAATTAAGATTTTTATTCACGAAAGATCAGAGCAACCACAGCGATCTGCGCAGCTACGAAGATATTGTATTATGTCGTTAAGATGGTCGTGATGTTGCCGAATGTTGGGGTTCCTAATCATTTCGTCGACCGCGTCCAGGGTTGGAAGCAAGGCGAAGGATAGCATCCTTGGCAGCTCCAATTTCCGTTTCCGTTCCTATAACAATCGTCAGAATACATTCACTTCGAAAATAGTTGCGCGCCACTTACCGACGATGACAATGGTATTATTTTCGCGACCCACAGTGATATCAGCACCACTTTCGTCACGGAGGCGAGCAACGTTGGCACCTTTGGTACCAACGATGCGGGGGAAGGAAGAACGGTCGGTAAGAGTGAGGAAACCGATGTGTGATTTTTTGGACGCGTTCTCGATAGCCTGAGTAATCAACTTCTCCGCTTTCTCGAGAGCAGCGTCATCGCGACCCTTCAAAGTCCATACAGAATCACCCTCTTCTGCGTTCTTGTAGTTCTCCTCAACCTGCCATTGATGATCGCTGACCTCGCCACCGGGACCTTCGTCGTCAATGCGAGCAGACGAGGTATCAGCGGAGGGAGAGGGAGTGGGCAATGCCGACCTCGAAGGAGCTGCAGAGTGATCGACAGTCACACCGTGGGACCTCAAGGTACGGAAGAAGTTGCCCTGCTGAGAGATTGCGTGGTGATACTTGAGGGGGACGGTTACGTCCTTGGTAACGTTCTCCGGAGGGGGAGGCTTCACGCTTGCCTAAATGCATCATGAGAAAGTAATGCAGAATTGAGTAGCAGAGAAGCTCACCTTGAGCTGGACAATGGCATTTTCAACATTACTTCGGGAACCAGTAACCTTGACCACATTTGCGGCATCAACACCTTCAAGGTCTCCCTGGTTCTCGGGCTCTCCAATTTGTCCATAAGACCTGGAGCCAGGGAACTGAACTTGGACATCGAACTTGTCCTGAAGTTCGTTCAAATGCTGACCGCCACGTCCAATGAGAGCCCTGTGTTGAGCAGCAGGAACTTCGACACCAAGGATAACTCGGTCACGAAGCTTGGCAGCAAACTTCTCCAGCTCTGCCTTGAGCCTGGCCACAAGTTTAGGCTCACCGCGCAGGCGAACTTCATCGCCGGGCTCGCCTTGACGGGGGCTAAAAAACAAGTTGTTAGCATGCAGACCCAATCCCAGTGTAACAACAAACTTACAATCGGATCAAGCCAGCCTGGAGCTTGGGGTCTGAGGGTCCCTCGCACTTCCTGATAAGTTCCTTCAAGCCCTGTCCTCCTGCACCGATGATGGAGCGGTGGAACCTGCTCTCGATTGTCACGGCGTCGTTGGCTTCTTCTTGGACCGAGTCGGAGATCGCCAAAATGGCAGCCTTGGCGTCAGCAATAGACTGCTTGGTGCCACGGAGCGTAATGGCGGTCGTTTCTTCAAACCCCTTATCAACGTCAATGGAGGCACCGGTCTCGTCCTTAATTTCGTTGATGCTTGAACCACCCCTGCCAAGGATACGAGCAACAGAGCGAGTAGGGACGGTGAACGTGATGGTGTTGTTGTTCTCTTTCTCGAAATCGAGCGCCTGTAGCAGGTCGTTAGCACGAATATGGCACGAGAATGCGACGCGAAACTTACGTCCATGAGCTCTGACTTGGCCTGAGCGACGCCCTTCTTCCCACCCTTGACCAAGACCTCGTCGGACTTGAGCGGCTCACGGGTCCTGCCCTCACCTGAGTCTGATGACTGCCTGGGGAAAGTGATCTTGACAGAGTACTTCTCCTCCAACCTGATGGCATACTTGCCACTCTGACCAATGAGCGAGGAGTGGTACTGGGCAGGGATCTTGAGGATTTCGGAAGTCTCGTCGGCCTGAAAGCAGTGTCAGAGTGACCCAAACTAAGAACATTTCAGCTGCTTACAAGACGGTCGATGTGAGCAAGAATGCGGTTCTTGGCCTCCTCAACGTTCTCCTCGCGACCAGTGATCTTGACGCGAGACTTTTGTTGAGTCTTCTTCTTCTTGCCTGCACTCTCCTTTTCTTCAGCCTCGTCAGAGACGTCGACCTTGACGCCAAGTTGGTCCCGAAGCTTGTTGACACCAGCTCCCTGAGCACCAACGATACGGCCGACATATTCCTTGTCAATGTCGAACTCGGTCACGAAGCTGTTCAAAATCTGGTCGTTCTTGGCTTCTTCGACGCGTTGATTGATGTCCTTGACGACACGATCGACGTCGCCGCTGATACCACGAACGACGATGACATCCTCAGAGGCTTCACCAGCTTCGGCACCGCACTTGATGGACAAAGTAGTGTCTTCACCGATGATACTGAGGGGGTTCGTGTCAGCTTACATCCCAGCTCCTAACAATAATCACTTACGCGTCGAGGGTGGCTCCCCCAAAGCCGATAATAGAATCATGCCAGCGCTTGTCGACAATGATAGTTTCCGTCTTGACATCGGCAGCTTCTTTGGCCCACTTGAGTAACTCATTCTCCACAGCAACAAGGTGCTTCTTCTTTTCGTTCGGAATAGGGGAAGCAGAGGCCGAGAGCGGGTCATATACCAAGATGACAGAAGAAGACTCCGCGGTTTCATCTGGGAAGTAAATCTGGACATTGTGAGTCTTGTAGAGCTGTTCGATCCTACGACGCGAGACGCATCAATAACCCATAATCTTGCAGAATAAAACGAAGGGTTGACATACTTCTTGGCGTTCTTGCCCTGGATAATCCGGTGCGAAACCCAATCGATGTGCACGGTCTTTGTTGCCCCGATAACCTTGGCCAGAATCTCGGACAGCTTCTTGACGAGTACATCCGTGTCGGACTTATCCCCAATCAACTCAACGGACAGAGTCGGCTTGGTAGATTGCAAAGAAGGGAGGAAGACCTCAACATTCTCGTTACCGGCCTTGAGGGTATCGACATAATCGATGTGAGTGAGGTAGGCAACAATTTCCTTCGCAGTTTCGACGGGACCGGGGAGAGGGAACTCGTGAATGTACTTCGAGTTGGCCTTTTCCATCACGGCGGCGAGCCCAGCGCCGAGATCGGCATTATTTCCCCAAACTGTGATTTCTTCGCCCTCGTCTCCGTGGGGTGGGGTCGTAATAGAGCACTTGCTCTGGCTCATGATTTCCTCTGAAGCCCTTCCAGCCAAAAGCCTGTGCTGACGCTTGGGGAGCGTGAGCTTAACCGGGGTGAGGGATGTCTTGAACGACTCGATGGTGGCCTTGATTGCATCGATGGCCTTTCCAACAGCTTCGCGATCGCCGCTTGCTACAATCTCACGGGGCGGGTTGAGCGAAAGAGTGACGTTGTCGCTCTGTGCCGCAGCCAGGAAGATGGCCCGTCGGGGAATCAAAAAGGGCATGATGTGCTCAGGGATGTCGCGAACGCGAGCGGTGGAATGCGAAGTCCTGGACATGATGATCTGGTTGAGCATCGCCTGAGCTTCGTAGGCCAAAGGCTGGGGACCGGTGAGGGTGACGGGGATGGTGGGCTCTTCATCGTCGTCGTCAAAGGGGGAAACTTTGCCATTAGCGTGTCCGTTACCAGCGGGAGCGACAGCTTCTTTCTTGGGAATATCGACACGAACGCCAGTCTGATCCCTGATGGACTTGAGCTGAGCGCCTGTGCACGGTGTCAGAAAGAACTGTTTAACTGGTCAACGATGCCTTACCCTTGGTGCCAATGATCATTGGGATTGTAGAAGCAGGAGCGTTAATGACCAGGGTAATCTGAAGAATAATAGTATTAGTTTTGGGCTATGAGTTGTGTCGGCGGAGTAACGTACTTCCGGGCTCAGCAAAGCCATCAAGCTGCGCTTAGCCTTGTCCATTTCCTTCTGGGACTCAGCCTTGACGTGGAAGGTGGTCTGACGAGTCTTTTGGTTGCCAGAAGCCTCAATCTTGACCTTGTACTTGTTCATAACCTGCTTCATGACTTCACCGAGAGTGCCAGTTTTCCCGCCCTTGCCAGTGTTAGACAGATCCAACGCCGCCAGGGTGAACGTGTCAGTAAAGATCGGAACTGCTTGAACGATTGGTCTGATCCTGGGGGCTGCATTGCTCCAAGCAGATTTGGCAGGGGCATTTGCACCAGGAGTGGCCGAGGTAAGCGATGGGAACGCGACCTCCGACTGTGTGTCCAAAGTCGAGGGTGGTGTAGACTTTTGCTTTGGGGCCGCGGTTCCTGGTTCAACCAGAGAGGGAAATGGGTCCGGTGCACCTTCTAACTCGTGACGACGCTGTTTGCAGTGATGAGCATCCCAGAACGGCTCTAAGCGTGAATGAGGTCCAACTTACCTGGAGGTCGGCTGCAGAGAGAGCCATGATTTATGATTTATCGGGTGTCCGAGATGCGAATAGCCTTGACGGTGAATACCTAAGAATTCAACAGACTAGAGTCAGAGAATCTGCTGAGAACGATGGTGGTGGTTTCAAGAAAAGTTTGTTGGGCGAGTTTCATGATGTGACGATACATAGGCCGTGGGAGCCAATATTATCAATTGACGTGGCAGCTTGTCCAGTTCTTATGTTGTGATTTTCCTCCGTGAACAGCAACCGCCCCGTACATAAATACACTCAGTTTGCTGTGTCTGTTTTACTTATCATTTGCCACAATCGAGGCCAAATTGGAAGCTTCTTACCACTTAGGCGCTGGTGTCCTGTCAAAAATATAATACAAGGCCTATCGGCCGATAGATTGTGACGAGTAAAGGTAGTCTGATGGAGCATCCCGATCTCGACGGAGCTCCTACTGTTGGAGAGCAACTCGAAGACGGCGCTCAACCCCGGTGCTTTTGACCAGCATGCTTTGGCTACCCCTCGCGCTCGCCACGGCCCTCAGCGCTCATGGGCTCAGGAAAAAATCGCTTTCACCCTCCGGCGCCCTGACTGCGTTCCTCGTTGGTTTCCTGACCTTGTCAGGAGGACTATACGCGTTTGGAATCACGCTAATTGTGTTTTACCTAACTGGAAGTCGCGCAACCAAATGTGTGTAGTCTGCTGCATCTCTGCAGGCAAGTCGGATGATAATATTAGGGGCTCAGATGGAAAGAAACAGAAGGCTCAGTTGGAAGCCGGGTACCATGAAGCTGGATATCGGGGCGGTTGGCAAGTCCTGTCGAACAGTGCGCCCGCAGTAACCGCAGCCTTTCTATGGAATGCACTTTTTGTTCCATCGAGCCCTCAAGCAATACTATCGGTGTACTTCGGACTAAACCTTGCAACGAAGCTGGGGTTCACCGTAGTCCCGACTTACGACAGTGGACCAACTGGTTGGTGCCCCACTGACCTGATCGCACGGGGCTGGAGCAGACGACTTGTGTTTGCAATTGTGGGGTGAGTGGCGCCTTCCAAGTCAGTTAGCACGAGTAATCAATACAAAGCAGACACTTTGCATGCTGTTTGGGAGATACGCTTGCTTCTGAGCTAGGTATTCTGGCGCGAAGCCCGCCCCGCTTGATCACGACCTGGAGACAGGTCAGTCCACCCCTGAACTGTCTGTTGCACATACTGAGGTTAGAGCCAGGTTCCGCCTGGTACCAATGGCGCTGTTTCCTTTGAAGGGACTATGGCCTCGGTTATCGGAGGTGGTATCGTGGGATTAGTGACAGGGCTAAGTCTGGGATTGGAAAATGTGAAATGTGCTGCAAACGGCGGTGGCGTGCTGTTGGAGACAATTGGTTGGGGAATGTTCGCAGGAGGCTTCGGCAGTCTGGTAAAATCTATTCTTGCTGGCCTCGGCTATGTGATTAATGAAAAAACAGGTAGATTCATTTTTAGGGGCGACGATACAGGAAACCAAGTTCTCTGAATCGCGCAAGATGATTGTAGAAGGAGGAACGGACAGCAAAGTCGTCGCAGGACTAAACATTTTGAGTAACAACCAGGTAAAGCACATTCTATTGAAACTTGTACAATTCATATTTATCTTTTTGCAGGTAAATCTCGCCGCAAGTGTAATCTGCGCGGCATTGATTGGCTGGGCTTCCTGTGTGATATGATGACATCATCTTTCCTTCTGGACAAGAGGCTGTCTTTTCCTCGTAAATGTACCGATTTAGTTATAAGTCTCGGTTCATTTTGTTCTACAAGTCCTTGTGCTCTTTTCCTCCCACTACCATTCTCTTTTTCTCTCCCAACCACCATGTCCGACAAGCGCGACATCCGCAATCCAATACTCTTTGAATGTGCATGGGAGGTCGCCAACAAGGTCGGCGGGATCTACACCGTCATCAAGACCAAGGTCCCCGTCACAGTCTCAGAATTCGGCGATAGATACTGTTTAATTGGCCCGCTTTCCTACAAGTCTGCACCCATGGAGGTCGAAGCAGAGGAGCCCACAGATCCCCATCTTGTCAGCAGTCTTGAGGCAATGAGGGCCCAGGGAGTCAAGGCCCTCTACGGCAGATGGCTCATCGAAGGCAACCCACACGTTCTTCTCTTCGACACCGGTAGCATGTATTCAAAGTTGGATGAGTGGAAAGGAGATCTCTGGAACTTGGCCGGCATCCCTAGTCCCCCAAACGACCAGGAAACCAACGAAACTATAATTTTGGGCTATCTCATCGCTTGGTTCCTAGGAGAAGTGAGTGCCATCTTCGATAGACGTCATTACACCCCCTAACCTTGGCGCGACAGTATGTATCAAGACAGCTCACCACTGCCGTCATCGCTCATTTTCATGAATGGCAAGCCGGTCTGGCAATACCCCTATGCAGGAAGCGACACATCGATATCACCACCGTCTTTACCACACACGCAACTCTACTTGGACGTTACCTCTGCGCTGGTTCAGTCGACTTCTACAACAATTTGCAGTACTTTGATGTCGATCACGAAGCTGGAAAACGCGGAATCTACCATCGTTATTGCATCGAACGTTCGGCGACCCATTGTGCGGACGTCTTCACCACCGTATCGCACATCACAGCTTATGAAAGTGAACATCTACTCAAACGCAAACCCGACGGTGTTCTACCCAATGGTCTCAATGTTGTTAAATTCCAAGCTATGCACGAATTCCAAAATCTTCACTCCCAAAGCAAGGCGAAGATTAACGAGTTTGTCCGAGGACACTTCTATGGCCACTACGACTTCGATTTAGATAATACGCTCTACGTGAGTATATTCCGGTTCGTCACGGTCTTGATAAGTTCTGACTCGGTTACAACGCGATCCAGCTCTTCACCGCCGGTCGATACGAATATCGGAACAAAGGTGTCGACATGTTCATCGAATCACTTGCACGTTCGTACTTCGGAAATTACTCGGCCTTGCATGTTTCATTGTAATACTAAGATTTTTTGTTCTAGGTCTCAACTTCCGTTTGCAAAAGGCGGGTTCGAACGTGACAGTTGTCGCGTTCATTATCATGCCTGCTACGACACATTCGTACACAGTTGAAGCTCTGAAAGGACAGGCCGTCACCAAGCAGCTGCGCGATACTGTTACTGAAATCCAAAACCGTATCGGTGCAAGGTTGTTCGACCATGCTGCTCGGTTCCATGGGTAAGTTCACTTCTCTTGTTCGAACCATATCTTGGCGCCCATTTATTGTTGGCGATTTCAGGGAACAAAAAACAGTTCCGACACCGGAAGAACTTCTTTCGGAAGAAGACAAGGTCCTCCTCAAACGCCGGATTTTCGCCTTGAAACGGAATTCGCTTCCACCGGTTGTAACACACAACATGGCGGACGACGCGAACGACCCGATTTTGAACCAAATTCGACGCGTCAAGCTCTTCAACAACACGAACGATCGGGTCAAAATCGTGTTTCACCCTGACTTCCTGAACAGTAACAACCCAATTTTGGGTCTGGATTATGAAGAATTCGTCCGCGGATGTCACCTTGGCGTCTTCCCAAGCTACTATGAACCTTGGGGTTACACTCCGGCGGAATGCACGGTGGTGAGTGATTTGTGCCACATCTCTATAACCTCCATGGGTTTGAGCAATTTATCAGATGGGTATTCCCTCGATAACAACCAACCTGTCGGGCTTTGGGTGCTTTATGCAAGATTTGATTGAGCGTCCTGAGGACGAAGGATGTTATATCGTGGATCGCAGGATGCAATCTGTCGAGGACTCCGTGAACCAACTGACCGAGCATATGTTCGACTTCTCGGAGAAGACTCGTCGACAACGAATCAACCAACGTAATCGTGTCGAGCGTCTCAGCCCACTTCTTGACTGGAAGAACTTGGGAATCGAGTACAGCAAGGCTCGGCAATTGGCACTGCGACGGGCTTATCCGGACGCGTTCTATGGTGATGAGGACGTCGATGGCTTTGGCGCCGAGAACGACTACTTCGGTGGTGGAGAAAAATTAAAGCCGACTAACAGCATGCCCGCTAGCCCTCGCCTTCGTGGTATTGCTACCCCGGGAGACCTCGGCACGCTCACTGAAGAGGTATGTTCTTGCAATATTTTATCTGTGTTCTTTGCTGACGAATCGTGTTTTAACAGATGCAATCGCTTAACACTAGCGATTATAAGGGTTACTCTTGGCCCAATAATCTTGATGAGGAAGATTCATACCCCTTGTGAGTGCACTTATTAACCCGTCGCCTGAACCCCATCTCAACTAGCACTCCTCTTAGCCCATTGGTCATGAAAGTCCGTTCTAGGTCAGGCTCTGTGATCAGCGGTGCCAGCACTCCTGGCGGTGGTGTATTCAGAGGCCTGAGCGAAGGCGACCTCAGGAAAGCAGATGCGGCTCTCAGCCACGTCAACGGCATCGACGACCATTAAACTTGCCCAAGGTCTCCCACCGCTTAATTGTGTATCTCTCGATACACACCATTTGCTTGCTCACCCTCACCTTTCCCCTCCGCTGCTATCGCTTTGTATGGACTTCAAACCTTTCTGACCTCTATGGCCATGTTCTGATTGATTCTTGAATTTCAAACCCCCACATTCTCTACTACTAGACTCATTAGATTGATATCGCTCTTTTTCCTGTTCTGCCGGCTCTGATACCAAACATCTATATCACAACCATGTATATCACCTGTTCGGATCCTTTACAAACTTTTGACTTGATCTCATATGATCGACGCACTGGAAGTTACCCTCTGAGGTAAACCAGGTGGTGCCCATGATGATAAAGCTGTCGATCCAAAGCAAATCCATTTGGTTCTACATAAACCACCAGAACGTCAAAACAAAAACTGAAATCGGGTATAGTGCAGTGTCCCTGAAATCCAGCAGAAAGTTCACGAGCGCGTTGCGGCGCTGAGTTCTTGGAACAGCACAGAACACAAATGGGGACAGCCACGGTCTTGTGCGCAGCGTGATGGGTGTCTCAAACTTTTCTACTCCTGCGGACACGGGGAGTGGGAGTGGGATGTCCAAGTTGGAACTTCTCCTGCCTCGGGTGAGGCGCATGGAAGTTCTACGGGAAGTCCAGCAGCATAGGTTGGACATGAGGAGGATTCCGATCGTGATGACCGTGAGAGGGATATAGATGCGCAGGTAAATGCCTAGTTGGTCGGGTAGGAAGCATGGTGAGTCGTTTAGTGATTTATGTTGAAAGGCTGGTTTCCGAAGGTCCGGAGGTGCTAGTGAGACGAGTTGAAAGCCTGGTCGTTTGATTCCCATCGCGATAGATAGCGATTTGATGCTTATTTCCTTTGCGTTTGGAGCGTTTGGTCGTTCAGGAGTTGAAGAGACAAAATGTTCGTAGCGGCAATAGTCGTGGTCGTCGCCGCTAAATATTCGGTGAGTTGATTGGCCTATGAGACTTTTAGCAGGATAGGAGGGCGTACCTGAGGATTAGATCGGGTTGGAAAGTCTCCAAAAGCTTCAGAGTTGCTTGTTTTGATAGCAGATTCTGGTATCCTAACCCGTTTCCTGGCCTGATAGCACCGCGTTCTCTCAAGAATCCGCAACCGTTACCGTCTGGTCTGTAAAGGGGGATGTGGCTGAAAAGAATAACTGGATCTTTCCCTGTAGCATGGCTTCCATTAGCCCAAGCAGATGTGTTAGAATAGAAGCTCACCCTTTTTAAAGTTCTCGATGAATTCATATGTCCCTCCAACTCTGTGTTTTGGGTTTTCGGGGATTGGGTGCGTGTTGAGTTCGCTCTCTTCGTCGACATATCCAGGAGCGTCTATGAACACTAGTGTGTGGTTGGCGAGTTGAATTTGGTAGTTGAGAGGACCAAAGTTGGCCTTGTATCTGTCATATCGTTTTGGAGAAAACGTTTCGCCGTGTCCTAGTCTGGTAAGCTGATTGTTAGTTTGCGCAGCGGTGGTCTCGGAGAAGCTGTAAGACATACCCAACGTCGTGATTTCCAGTCGCATAATACGTGGGTATTGATGGCTTAGAGTTGAATATACGCTTGAAGCGTCGTACGTAGGCATTGTATCTGGTAGAGAGAAGTTAGTCAAGAGGACACAATGCTAGACAGAGATTTGACTGACTCTGCATCGGGCATGTCCTCCCGGCCTCTGTCCATTAGGTCGCCAACAAACACGACGCTATCAGGCTTCTTAGAAAGCCCTACCCACCAGTTCTTGCGTAAATTGGTGTCGACGATGAGTTGTGTCAGCCATGACATGAATGCATTTCGGTCGACATAAGAATGTCGGTCCAGGATCTGTGGGTCGGCGATCACCAGCAAATGGTGAGGTTTATCATTGTTGGTAGGCTACATGGCAGATAAGAATGTTAGAAAGACGTTTATCTTCACGAAGAACTCACCGGAGCGAACTTGCTGTCAGGCCATGAACAGGCTTCACCTTTCTTGACGAACACGAAGTACTCGAACCAGCACACCGTGCATATCCAAACAACAGATAGCAACGTGACAATGATTCGTCCTCTAGCAATAATTGGCATTATAGCGACATGTGTAAAGGTTGGGGAGGGAAATATTTTCTGAGGCTGTGGACGTGGCCCTCAGTCACGGTAGAAGTTCGCTCAAAGTTCTGTTTTGGGATTTCGTTCACTTGATGGAGGCCCTTCTGAATCTCACGACCCCGCTCATGACAAGTTCAGTCGAAATCATATAAGCTTTGGCGTTCAGTTTCGTAGAATAGTCAGATGTTCTTATGCACTTGTTCGGTTTCTATCAGAATTCTAGATTGCTTCTAATGACACATGAGCTTCTTGAGTGTACAGGCGTGGTAGCGCTGACACCGGGTGGTTGAGGAACACAGGTTCCCAAATGTTCTTGGGCAGTCGCTGGTTGCTGACGAGATATACACTTGAAGAATGCAGCGAATGGAGTGTGTTAACGAATGTCATTAGCAGTTCTTCGCTGGCCAGAGTACATAGTGTTCTAGTGGTCGCCGTGGTCCCATGGGTGCTTGCCCTGCGTAGGATGAGCCTATAGTCCAATTAATCAAACAATAAGTCCGTACCAATAGTTTAGAACCGTCTTGTCTATAAACGACGTGAGTACAAACGTTCCAACCATGCCTGGGTACAGGACATACCTTGCACGGTAGAAGATGAAGAACCACATCGTAGCGCCGAGGGATTTCGCAAGGAAGTTGTAGCCTTTGCCTGGAAGATGTGGGTGAAAGCCAGCACCTGTAAACTGGTCAGAAACGACCTAGAATCCGCGAATACTTGTACTTACTGCCCATATTCGGACCTCCTGCCATGATGGAAGTGGAATAACACGGTTTGGGTTTATTTGTGCTGCGACGCGATCAAGGTTTGCGCGACCGTCTTATAAGTTTCCCAGCCTCAACCCATAACTTAACGGTTGACAGAACGTTAGTACTTTTTCCTCTAGGCGCAGTCCACCTCGATAGGTGAGCCAGATTGGCTATGGAGCAAAATCTGAAGCGCAAACGCGATGAGGACTGCCCTCGTATCACATTCAATGCCGGAGATAGGACTTTCGATCGACTCTTGAAGGGTATGTTCTTTCGTTTATTGGTTATTTTCCAAAGATGTGCTCAAAGGAAGTTCAGAGGAATCTCTGGAGGACATGATTAGTGTAGTCCGCAAAAAGCTGGGCTATGCGACTGATATTCCTATGAGATTTTCCCAGTTACGTGACGGAAGGAAAGTTGACCTGGAGGATGGTGCGCGTCGAATTTTATCTTGTGTGGAGGATTCCCAATAACTATTACACTATTAGATGACGATTTTGAAGCATTCTGCTCTGCGGCGCGCTCTCTTCCCGCCGTGACAATTGAAGTCACTGCTCTCAGCGATGACCGAGAAGCCACAACACAACCTGAAGTAAGTGACCTTGATATCATATAAAAGCGCGATGTTTACGTCTCAAGGAGCTTCCGGTGACGAAGAGGAAGAAACGAAAGCTGCAGGAAGCTGCAGAACCGATTCCAGGTGGAGGGAAAACCGCTGAAAACTCTGGGCAGAGGCGCAAGACATCTGCAGATTCGGTTGAGGTACAAAATCCTCCACCTCCGAAGAAGAAGAAGAGAAAACACACGGAGAAGGATTCATCCAAAGATAGCGCAACCGCCACTGAAAAGGAGCAACCCACGAACGCCGCTGGTGGAGTCAAACCAAGTGCCCCTGCGACGTCGGTTAAAGTTGCTGTGCCTCTGCCCAACAGCACTGAAAATTACTCCCAAGACGCGCCTCAAGAAGACTCAACACAACCCTCTACTGAGAAGACAGAGAAAGTCAAGAAGAGGAAGAAGAAGGCTCAGCAAGAAACGGACGATGTGATAGAGAAAACCAAACAAGCAGCAAAAAGTCCTGAAGCTCCTCAACCAAAGCAAGCTGGACCTGTAGCTCCAATCGTCAATAGCGTCAACAAGAAACCTGGCCAAAACGACAAGTCCACTTCGGCCGCGACCCGTCAAGATGACGGTGTTGCGCGTACGGATTCTGAAGCCACCATTGTTGATAAACCGAAGAAGAAAGAAAAGAAGAACAACAAAACTGCGGACGATGCAGCTCAGTCACCCAAGGATGCAGTTGTCGAACCTACTGCTCAAGATGACGACTCTGAGCGGCCTAAAAAGAGGAGGAAAAAGAAGAAGACGTTCGCAAAAGATGTTGATGAACCGACCGACTCAACAGAACCTCAAGTTGATGCTGTAGTTATAAAAAGGCGACGAGATAAGCCCCCTGCCGCAGCCAGCACTGCAGCCGCCGCTGTTCCTCACAAGGATTTGACCACGCCCCCATCTGAGACTACCTCTGGCGGCGATACCCCAACTACCAATGTAAAGGCACTTGCAGGCAAATCATCTCATGACAAGGATGTAGCCGATAAGGCTCTCAAAAAAAAGAAGAGTAAGAGTGTTTCTTTGAAGGTCAACATTTGTTCATCTCGCTTCATAGAAACGGGTGATCGATCACTAGAAGAAACATCCGGTGCAGCGAATAAAGGTGTGTGCTTTCCCATGGAAACTTTACTTTGGCTAACGCCAAACAGACAAGAAGGGCAATAGTAAAAAGTCGTCGGCAAACAAACATGGTGAGGTCTAACTGGCCATAACAGCCCTCCAAAACTAACCATGTACAATGGAAGCTGAAGTTTCTGATGATGAAGAGACCGAATCACCGAAGCCGGAGAAGAAGAGTGAGTTTTTGTCTCTCTATATTTTATCTTCGTTTGCTCATCTAGCCTAGCAAAGGCAAAGCCCAAATCGAAGGCACCTGAGAAGGAACCAAGTAGGTCGACCTTGCGATTATCTCTGGCATGTGTACTGAACGTTACGTAGCCCCATCTTCATCAGACGAAGAAATCCAGGAAGAGGCTGAAAGAACCGTTACCGTAGTTTTGTCGAAGCAAGGTCCTACTAAGCCTGTTAACGGGGTCGCTGAACTAACTACACAGCCGACTGAAAAAGAAAAGACTGTGAAAGGTACTGCACCTGTGCCCAAACAGACTTTACCATCTGCAGGCCCTAAGCCAGTAGTCCCTACACCACCAAATCCTCAACCATCGGAAGTTCCCAAAAGGAAAATCACAAGGCCTAGTGACGACCAATGCCCTTTGTGCCTTGTCAATCCACGGCATGTTCCGTCGCGCTGCAGGCTCATCAGGCAAACCGGTTTGAAGGGGTTGCAAGACCGTCTGGAAGAGATAGAAGGAACGGAAGTTGGGACAGAGGATGTGGCTTGGAAAAATAAGCTGATCAAGGATATAAAGGGACACATCACGAAGAAGGAAGCCAAAGAGGGCAAAGGGAAGGTACGCTAGTCGCATATTCCTTCATCTCTCCCATTGACTTTTCGTTGACACGAAGGATTAGGCGATCTCCAAAGCCCCCGCCGTCGTTTCTGCAGTCCCGTCGACATCGACCGGTCCTCAAACCATTTCACACGCACCCCCTCCACCCACCCGTAACGATGAGGCAGGCTCTTTAACCGAACAACAACAATCAGCAACCCCTCGGCGACCGAACAGCACAGTATCTGTTCACCCTTCGAAAGCCGCCAAAAGTACAACAGATCCCTCGAGTGGCAGCACAGAGCAGTCAGCTTCTGGCCAAGAAGACGAGCAGTCTTCTCATTCCGATGCTACGGCCCCTAAATCTATCAATAAACCAATATCACAACCTGATATCCAACCAAACTCCAAGCCATCTGAACCTGTCACCGCCCCTGTTAAACCCAAAAAACTGGACAAAAAGTCTAAAAAAAGCCACGACTCATCGTCGGATGAGTCCGTCGCTCCCCCAAGGCGCCCGACTCAACCTGTATCTAGTCTTGGGTTCAGCACGCTGCCTCTAGATTTAGAGCTTGACGACATCATCCGTGGTCCTCGACCTAAGAATCTTGTTCCAAGCGACGACGAAGATGAGGACGACGACGATGGATTGATGGATGAAGAGCTCGAGGAAGAAGATGAGCCCGCGTGGAGAAGAAAGTCGCTCGCCAAACGATATGCCGAATCTTCAGACGATGAGACGAGTGACACTTCAGAGGTGGAGAACAGTATGAGCCCAACAGCTCCTTTGACTCCTACCCGGCCACCTCCCATTTCGTCTGTCCGGTTGTCCAGGAAGCAATCTCCCGAGGCCAGCGAAGATGAGGAGGTCGTCGTGGACCGCTCGTTCAAAGAAGTGAACAACCTTGCGTCCTCTGCTGAAATTGACTCCGTTGGCGATCGTGCCTTTTCTGAGGCCTTCGCTGAGGACACGGCGGTTTTCAGGATGGCGGTGGACGAAGCTACGACATCTGGGCGTCAATCGAGTGCAGAGGAGGAAGAGACGGAATTAAACCAAGAGGCGTTGAAGGATTCTAAACTTGAGGACAGTGCCAGTTCATCTCCGGTACGAACAGGTGTGGAAGATGAAGATTCTGAAGCAACGGAAGAGATGGAGCCAGTTGCCGAACTCGACGAAGAAACTTCTGCTTCTGCGGCGCAATCAGCTGCGGATGAGGAGGAACCTCAGTCAAGCGAAGACGGGTCGAAAGAGACAAGTCCTGAACCTACGAAAGCCGTTGATGCACCCCAGACTCCGGTGAAACCCAAAGGTCGCCCGCGAAAGGATTCCATTGAACAGTTCGACACTCCTGTCAATCGTTTAGCAAGTCCAATCGGGGATGGTGATCTCGACCCAGTCGTTCAATCAACGCCACGTACACTTGTCGAACGAATGAAGACGCGCTCTGGAAAGACACCTCAGCCACCAACGAGTACAGAAAAGGCTATGAGGTTGCTTGAGAGCGTGAAGAACAAGGCTTCTCAAGGCTCCGCCCCAGCGAGACCCGCGACAAGGGCTTCATCCCGTTTGGCGAGGTCTGAGGCACCTCCCAGCCCTCCAGCGACCCGTACCCGTACTCGCGGAAAGACCCCTAGCCGACCCTTGGCAGAGGCTAGGTTCGTCAGGGCAGCGCGACCTACTAGTCGCCGAAAAGAAGGGAGCCCTGAGACGTCGCAAGATGAGGAGGGGGAGGATGGCGCGGAGAATGGTGCAGGAGGCATTTCTCTCGATACCTGGACTGTTATTCCCGAGACGTCCTCAGTTCACGAAGACGAAGGGGAAACCCTGATGCTCGATGAGTTGCACTCGGAGCTTGACGAATCGCGTCAATTCTCTTCTCAGGCTGGACCATCCAGCTCGCAAAAACCGCTCTTCATTCCCAGTGAGACTCAACAAGACTCGTTCCCATACTCGCAATGGACCCAAGGCATGAAAGCAGTCCACGAATCTGACAACGAATCTGACGAGGAGAACGAAGTGGAAGCGGCTATTGTCACAAAGAAGGGACCACGACCGTCTGCAAGTCCGAAGAAATCTCAACGTGCATCGCAAAAGTTCCGCCGATTGACTGACATTGCCTTGCAAAGGGGATCCTTCAGGGCAAGCCTTAATATACGGCCAATATCCCCAACGAAACAAAAGACCACAGAACAGGATCTGTTCCGTAGGCGTGGTGATGACTCGGATGGTTCGGACTCAGACTCAGACTCGGACTCCGATGCGAACAAGAAGAAAAATTCGCATATTCCCAAGTCCCGGATGGCTGGTGCGGTGTGAAGGGCTTTTTGGAAGGACTCTCGCTATCTTTACATTACCTGGTGAAGCACATGATTATACTAGTTTCGTACTGCACATAGAACCTATAATTGCACATATTTCGGTTGGACCTTCCGAAGGGGGGACGAGGATGATTGATGGGAGCTTAGGTAATAAATGGGGGATGTAAGTATTGGCCTCATGCGCCTAAATTTTCTTGTCATCTTTCTGCCACCAGCTTGTTTTTCCCGCCCACTGTAAGCCTCTCGGCTGGACTGTTGTACACTGTTGTACATGCCCTTTACTCAAAACACTAGTGACGAGTAAGAACATCTCTTTTTTGCCTTTTTTAATGTCGCGCTGATCGATCTCCAGCTACCTCAGTGACCTAGTATTCTCCCTCTTGAACCACTAAATATCCACCAGTCATGGCCATGTTTGCTCCTCGAGCTCTTCGTTCTATCCGTACCCTCTACCTTTCTCGAGGTTTGGCAACCCATGCAAGCCCCAGGTTGGCCGTCCCAGCCTCGCTGAACCTGAAGACTGGTCAAACCTTCAAGGGGACCTCGTTCGGCGCCCCCAAGAGTGTTTTTGGAGAGACTGTCTTCTCAACGTCTATTACCTCTTGTTAGTGGACTACACTCGTCGCTCATCGCCTTCTCTCTAACTTGGCCAATGCTAGATACCGAATCTATGACAGACCCATCGTACCGTGGTCAAATTCTGGTTTTCACCTCACCTATGATTGGAAACTATGGAGTGCCCCACAACCAGGCGCCCTTTGATTCCCATGACGTTGGTGTGATACTGGAATCTCAAGGCATCCAATGCGCCGCCGTGGTCGTTGGCGATGTCGCCGAGAAATTCTCGCATTACGCAGCTGTCGAGTCCCTTGCATCATGGTGCAAGCGACACAACGTGCCAGGAATCACGGGCGTTGATACCCGAGCTATCACTACGTTGCTCCGCGACCAGGGCACAACTCTCGGCCAACTTGCTATTGGCTCTGACGCTCTCCTCTCTCCACCCCAAGCCGAAGAATACTGGGATCCTTCCCTGGATAACCTCGTCGACCAGATTTCCACGAAGACTGTTTACGAGCTCAATCCCACAGGCAGTGTGAAGATTGCTATGTTGGACTTTGGTGCTAAGGCGAATATTCTCCGATCGCTCGTTCGCCGTGATGCCGCCGTAACGGTCTTCCCTTGGGACTACGACTTCAACGCTGTCAAGGACCAATTCGACGGACTTTTCCTTTCCAATGGCCCCGGTGACCCCAAGCACTGCATGCCTGCTGCCCTTAATTTGCGCCGCACACTTAAGGAATGGGACAGGCCCGTCTTTGGTATTTGCATGGGTCACCAGATCATCGGTATGGCTGCCGGATTGGATGCCTATCGAATGACTTTCGGAAACCGTGGCCACAACCAGCCCGTCCTTGCGCTGGCTAATTCTGGTTCCATCAAGGCAGGTCGGGTATACGTCACTAGGTACGTATTCTCTCCCCAACGTGATCAAGCATTGTTGTGTTGACGAGATTCGTAGTCAAAACCATCAATATGCTCTCACTTTGCAAGAGCCCTTCCCTGAAGGCTGGGAGCCGTTCTTCATCAACTGCAATGACTCTTCGGTCGAGGGAATCAAGTCGACTGACGACTCTGGCAAGAAAGTATGGGGCGTGCAATTCCACCCCGAGAGTGCGGGCGGACCACTCGATACCATCGAGGTGAGCCTTTGACATCATTGATTCTCCAAGCTCATTCTAACTGTTTGGTTTTAAAGATGTTCACCGATTTCGTCAACACTTGCAAGGAGCACAGAGCCGCTTCCTCGTTTTCACACAAGGTGGTGGAGCCTGCCATCAAGGTCCCTCTTGAAACGGTTGCTCCGCAAGTAGCAGCGACTGCTTAAGTCGTCCTTTTGGACTCTGGAATTTAATTTGATGCTCGATATCTAGTCTCGTATCCAAATGTTTGCCGTCTCAGATTGCAATTGTATTAGCTTGTACAGTATTTAGGAATGCCAAGGATAGCGTGCGAACGCTTGCATCATTATCAATATCGGTCGTCGCCATTGTGTCCGGTTCGTTTGACTTGAACCGTGTCGCTCGACATGAATTTCTTCGATACCTACGATATCACAAGGGGTCCTACACCACAACCCCCCGCCGAAGGCCAACCCTCTCTCAATGAGGAAATGACTGAGGTCATTGGTCAGTTGGGCCGGTTCTGGGGAGGGTTCAGGAAGCAGGTTCGCAAGGCTTGCCTCCGTAATCTGGAGCTATTTGTGGCTAACCTCTCAACAGAGCCAACAAGTACTCGAAATTGCAAAGAAGGACTTGGGAGATGTTGTCGTTCAGGCTCAAAAGGAACTGGGACGGTACACTGGAGTTCCTGAAACGACTGAGGCTGGTCCTTCCGCCAGGAGTGTAGCGACTTCTGCAGATCCTGATGCGGGCACCTCCGAGTCGAAGGAGGAGCCTACGGAATCTGCGCTTGATTCTGTTCCAGCCAACAAGACATTAGACCCAGACGCACCAGTTGCCTCCTCGTCAACTTCAGCACCCGCATCCCTATTCTCTCGTCTACAATCTGCCATCCCTCCCAACCTCATCGCGACCGTCCAAAGCCACATCCCGGAATCGATAAAGCACGCCTCAGAGAACATCGACTTTGCTCAAATACAATCCAACCTCGTATCAGAGTTCCAACGCGTGCAGGGCATAACTCGGGCTCAGGCCGAGGAGTATGCACACAAGAGTGAGGCGCTGTTGCGCGAGGCTATGAAGGAGGCGAGCGAGGCTCTTAAAGATGCCGTCAAGATTATACCCCCGGAGGAACAAGAACGGGAGGGGCAGGGGGAAACTGGGCTTGTTTGGGATGGCACCGACATGTGGATGTTACCGACTAATAATACGTCTGCTGATGCGGACTCGAATGCTGCAGGACCTTCGAAGCAACCGGGAGAAACGCAGACAGCTGTTGCTTCGCGTGCTTTGGCTCTGCTTTCCCGTTTGCAGTCGGATCCGTCTATTGTATCGCGTGACCCGGAGGCTGAGGAGGGTACCAAGGACCAATACAAGAAATGGTTGGCAGACGAGGTAGACGCCAAGGATGGAATTGATGGATCTGAGTGGTCGGGCAAGAGCGAAGAGTTGCTCAAAGACAACACTGCTCTTTACGAGATGTATGCTTCACTTGGTATGCTTCATGCAATCGCTTTTCAAGCTCGATGTCTAACTTTCTCTTCTGCAGTCCCCTCTGGACTAACCAAGGAAGTCTTCTGGTCAAGATACTTCTTCCGGGCCCATCAAATCAAGCTGGAGGAAGAGCGAAGGAAAGCATTAATCCAATGTAGGGAGAGCTCATGGTTTCCTATATTCCAATACTGATACCATGTTGTAGCGACGGCAGAGAGCGACGAAGACTTCAGCTGGGAAGACGACGAAGAGGAGGAGGGCAGTGATACTGATAGCGATAGCGAGAGTGGCAGCGACTCTACCGACTCTGAACCTAGCGCTAAACCAGCTCAAGTAGCCGAAGCCTCGAAATCAACCCAGGTACAAGTTTGCATTGTTTTTTTCACGTACCCATTTTAATTCTTAATGTGCAGACACTGTCTCCAAAGGATGCCCTGAAGGCATCTGACTCCAATGATACAAGCCCACGCGTTAGTAGCGAGGATAGCTTCGACGTGGTTTCGTCGAACAACGCAAGTGTCGCTGGAGACAAGAAGCCACCGAAATCGGAAGAAGCGGACGAAGACAGCGACTGGGAATGAAAGTAATAGGAAACGAATTCTGTGTTGATTATAATTGTATCACTAGGACCTTTTGATTAGGTGGAAAGCATAAAACTTGTCGTTTGTTCGTGACAGACATGATACTGAGGGCTAGACCCAGAAGTCGCGGCCAAGGTGAGGTAAAATAGTCAAAAAGTTATGACAACAGAGGGATTCGAACCCTCGCCCGTGAAGACTGGATCCTAATTCCAGCGCCTTAGACCACTCGGCCATGTTGCCCATGAGATTGGGTTCACCTACGCCCTCCCAGACTACCCGGTCAGTCACTAGCGCTTGAGGCTGTCCTGAAGATTACCACTCCGAGTCACGAGGGTTAATTAGTGACTTCACTTTCACTTCAAAGTTCCAAGTTCAAACTTGACAACCATCTTCGCATTATCTTTAGTCCATGGCGGAATGGGTGTTCATGGCCTTACCACGTACTTGCGCGAAAATAGGCGGCAATTGTCAACAACGATAACCCTCCAGTCTCAACTTGCCAAAAACCAAATCCCCATTGTTGTTGACGGGTGGTCGTGAGTCTACGAATTTCTAGCACCCTTTGCGCCTGTATCAAGTTAGTTACAGGTTCATTTACGCTCTGTACCGCACCCCAGTGTTGGCCTCTATTCCGTGGATTTATGGTGGAGAGTATCCGGAATTCGAAAATGCTGTGAAAAATGTTGTTGCGGCTTGGTTACGGGTCGGTTTGAAAGTCCATTTCGTTTTCGATGGTGCGTAGTTCGTCAAGATACTTGGGCTTTTTTCGATCATAAACCTTTCAATTGACAGGCGCTTATCCGGACCTCAAGTTTCCAACTCTGGTCACCCGGCTCAGTGAAAGCCATGTACAGCACTCCCTGCTCTTCTTCAGGACATCAGCAGCCTCCAGAACTTCTCCCAGCTCTTTGAGAGAGACATGGATGCTTCCCCCATTGTCGTACACCGTTTGTATCCACGCATTGAAGCAGTTGCAGGCCACCACGGACTTACTAGAACTCCATTTTGCCGACGAAGAAGGGGACCCGTATGCCGTCGAACTTGCTGGCAGGATAGGCGGTTATGTCGTTGGGTATGACTCAGACTTTCTCGTATTCAACTCGGAAGGCTACCAAGGATATATACCAGTGGACGAAATGGTCTGGAAAACGCCTAATGACGAAGCTGTACCCATTGAGGAGAACGACGGCGAATTCCAGGTCGTCCGCAAGGTCAAGCACAACCGAAAGGCTCCGGTAGAATCAAGTCTCCTTCCCCCGGATGCGGAAGAGCTTGAACTCCACGTTACCGCGTACAGTCCCTCGAGGTTAGCCAGTCACTTGAATTTACCTGTGACTTTGTTGCCTCTCCTTGGGGCACTGGTCGGCAACGACTTCTCGGCAGAGTCAGAAACACACAGACGTCGACTACAATCCTTGTTCTTTGAGCGCAACCTCTCTATAACTCAGCGCATCGGGCACGCAGCCAAGGTCATTCGATCAATATTGGCGCCAAATGCGGTACGTAGGAAACCCAAGCATGAGGTCGGGAGCGTAATGGACCTCATCGACAGGACCGTAAACGCCCTGCTGGTGAGGCACAGCTCGAACTTGGGCACAGGTGAAGTCGAAAAAATCATCGACGGCGTCGTCGAGGCCACTCTACAGTACGCAATCCCCAAGGCAGATCCCAACGACTCTCCCCTTTGGCCCACTGAGCTCTGTGCCCTTCACACCCCCGACACATGTTCCTTCTTACCCATGGTCTCCAGAAGGCTTCTTACACAACTACAAGCCATGGACGAAGAAGATCAAGAGTTGCTCCAAGTCAGGGAAGCTCTCATACACGCGTACCGCCAAGGTTCGCTTTCTCCGAAAATCATGGACCCTCTCAATACCTCTTCCTCGTGGCCCAGGCCATTCCTGGAGCACCCAGACGTCGAGACAGTCAACCGCAGCATCGGAAGACCTATCAGGGAATGGATCTACTCCATACTAGACGACGCTGCAGGACTTCCAGATCCACTCGTCCCTGAATCCTCTTCCTCTCAATCTGAGCACGAGGAATCAGAATCAGACGACGACGAACTCATTGATGTTGTAGAGGATGATTCGGAGGATGAAGACGCAGACCTTCTGGCGCCATTGAAGGGGGAGTTGAACCGTCTCCATGGGTCCGAAGATGAAACTAGCCAGGCAACAACAGATCCACCTCCATCTATCACCTCATCCCAACGTCTTGAAAGGAAGTATCCCCCGACAATTACCGAATACATTCGTCGGGGGGCTCGGGTTGCATCTGAGGAAATCACTGTTACTCCTCTTCGAAACTTACTCGAATCAGTCGGTCTCGAGGGATTCTCGGCATCTCTGCTCTTACTGCGGCCAGAAGAAGATCGGTTTACGGTACTCCTCAGGTTGCTGAATTCCGACACTCAATCTGTTCGAGCATTACGACCGGAGCAACTGGCTCCTGTGCTCGCCCTTCGCTGGACAGCCACGGTTCTCTCAAAGCGAGCAGAAGAAACGGGTAGCAGGGAGCGTGACCAGGAGCGGTGGGCTACCACCGAGGCGCGTTGTTGGCTTGCCTCTTTCGGGCAAACACAGGAAGAACAAGTTCAGAGCGATGGCACAACGACTATAACCGACCGCAATATTCAGCTTATGGCTCAAATGCTCGTTGCGCTGGATAACATAGACCAGCTTGCGGAAATCCTTTTAATAGGTCATCGCGTTCCATCCACAGCACACCTTCTATCCGGAAGGCTGTTCCACGCATTGTTGAATGCACCTTCTACTCTGGGCCCTCCCGAAGACGATTTCCTGTGGTCTGCCGTTAAAACAGATCTCCAGGCGTCTTTTCAAGAACCAAAGCCAAAAAGGTTCAAAAAGGCAAAACAGAAGAGTGAGGCAGTATCCTCAGCAAAGCCACCTCAGAAAGCTCAAAAGGGACAACAAGGGTTCTTCGCACTCCTTGATCTAGATACAAGATAAGATATAATCCCTTGTATGCAAATCTAAATGTGTGTACAATATAGTGCCCTGTAGCGCCTCGACTGGGAATCAGTCACTTGATCAGTACCTTCGGGAAGCGTAAGGGATATCGTTATCCTCTCCGAAATCTGGGTACAGAAACAACAACAAATGGACTACGCATAGCTATACCCGGCCGATTCAGACCGTTTGTCAGACATAAATTGATAACTTATTGCACAGCGAGTAGACGAGAACAGAATTAGCCGTCGGGTATGCTAATTTAAAAGATAAAATGTGCAGATCGGGTATGGGATGCTATTAATGGTCGTAAAGTTCATGACAATGGGCTGGAGATTTTGGCAAGAGACATAGATTTATATCTGAGGTGTTGGGAGCATGCTTTTCCTCCTTCTGGCACGTTCCAGCGGTGTTAGATCATCCTGTGGGGTAGCTAGATTGCAACACCATTAGCCCTTATGCCCCACGTAGTCTAACGGAATAAGAACGTACAAGATGTAGAGCCATCCATAGAGACATCGCCTTCATTACTCTCATCGTTATTAGATTCGGAACCTGCGAAATCTGAGAGTTCACGAGAGATAAGCTTTGGAAGTAATGACCGGCGTCGCTAAAAATCGGCATATCGTCAGGGAAACGATAACAAAGCTGATGATCATAGTGTGCAACACACCTTGGCTGGGTTGGAGAAAAGGCTGACTTCCTCCAGATCAATCAAGTATTTCGTTTCGTCGAGCCTCTTCCGCTCTTCAACGGAATCTACAACCCAACTAATCCCCACTACCATCGGCTTAGGATCTCTAAGCAATCTGAAACAAGATCAGCCGGGATTCAAAGTGAGCGAGGGGTATTGCTAACCTGTAGCGGTTGATGGTACTCTGCAGACCGTTCTTGTAAACAATATGCGTGCAGCTTTGACCAACTCTAGTCAAAAGCTGTCCAAGAGGATACGGGTGAGCTAAGCTGCCGAAAGAGGATAATTGATACACATACACGAGCACCGATATTTCCCAACATCTCCACGAAGAGTGAACCGGCTTCTTCACCATCTTCTGTCCTCACATCGACAAACACAGTGCAATCTTTGAAGAATTTGAAGGAATCATCGACCACGACCTTTTCTTCCGCAGGAGCTCTCCTTGACCCGGCTGCAACACTTGCAATTGCCTGGGATGCGGCGACAGAAGCCATCCGGGTACTTCGTCGTCCAGGAGGTGTTCCTTCAGTCGCAGACCCTGGATCAGTGGCAGTGGATGGAGAACCATGTGATCCGCTCGTTACGCGTCCTGGAACTCGACAGATCGTCGAGGGTAAAGCAGGTGGCCCCATGATGGTCTTCTCCCCTGATGGCTCTGAAGAAGTAGAAGAAAGCAAAGATTGTGAAAGCATGTTCAACGCCATCGAAGCACGCCTTGAAGAATAGTCATCGACGGCGCGTTCCTTGCCTTTCCCTGCTCCGACCACTTCAATCTCTGAACCATTGGGCTCTGGGCCGAACAACGCTGGGAGCTTTGCGCCATCAGCACCGTCTTCGCCTTCCAGAGCCATTGTGACGTCTCCGTCTCCACCGCCTTTCACCGGGCTGCCTATGACGCTCGGCAATCCAGGATTCTTGCTCGCTTTCTGCGTGACCCTCCTGCCCAATCCTCCGCCGCCGCCAACACCAAACAAAGGCCGACCGCGAACCGGTCGATTTGCTCCGAACGGACCTGTTCGAGCACCTGACGGCTTTGAAGGGCCCGCAATACTGCTCCCTGGTTTGTTGGAGAATTGACCCGCTCCAAGCGTTGCAGATCGTGACAGAGGCTTGAGCGAAGAGCTTCCCGCCTTATTTCCAATCGCGTTATCGTCCTGGGTTTTCCCTTTAGCCTCCGCAGGGGAATCGTCGTCGTCGTCATCATCACGTTTGTTGTCTGGATTAAATCCCATACTGGTACTGGGTCGAGAAGGAGCAGGCATTCGAAGTTGCTCCAGGGCACTTTGAAGGGTGGACGAGGATGAGCCAGGGGGTCTCGTAAAGCGGCTCTCTGAGGGTTTTGGGGTAATATGAGTCGTCTGTCAAAATTTGGCAAGAATAGTGAGTACATACCGCTTGGACGGCTTGAGACCATTGACGCAGATCGTGCGATCTTCTTGGGAGGCGAGGGTGAAGGTGATGCGGCGAGCTTTCGAAGTTTCGAGGGAGTCGAAGCTGGGGACTTGAGTGCTGGCGATGACTTAGAAGTGTTCAAGGTCCTGGGAGACCTTCTGGCCGGAGATGTGTCGACCCTCATGGGAGACCCCTTTATAGGCACGAGGTAGTCCACAGTCTCTTCAATCAATCTTGCTTTTGCAGCCTTCTCCTTCCCTTTGTTTGAAGTCGCTTGCACGACTGTCTTCGCCACTTCGGAGTTTTTGTTGGTCCCAGAACTAGTTCGCTTAATCGCGGTCGGTGGTGCTTTGCCAAAATTGAGAGTAGTTTGCTTAGTTTTGGCTGGGCCTGGAAGAATATCTTAGGAATAAATCCCTTTGAAGAATTGTCAACATACCGGAAGGCTTTGGCTTCGGATCCGTCTTTGGCTTTGGATCCGTTTCAGTCTTTTTCGTCGAAGCGCTTCTCGTAACTCGACCTGTTGTTGTTGGAAGAGCCGAAGGTGCCCTCTTGTTACCGCCAACTCCACCTTTCTTGGAAGTCGTGGTTTTCGCCGGTAGTGCAGTCTGTGCCACAGGTGGTTCAGGTGACACCTCTTTCACAACCTCGGAAGCAGGAGGTTCGAAAGGGGCTTCAGACTGAGGCTTGACTATGGCATCCTCGTGTTCTCGCGCGTCAGTAATCTTGGGGGTTGAAGGTGTCGTCGGCTCGGTCTGATCTTCCATGATGATAGGTTCCAATACCTTGTCTTCCGCGTCCTCGATGGGTGTCAACGGCGAGTTAGTATGTTCCAGAGGTGAAGCATCTCGCATTTCTACTTCATGATCAGGGCTCTGTCGAAGGCCTTGTGTTGCATTTGGCTCGGACCTTTCACGGTCTTCTGCCAAGTTGTGCTGGGGGCCAGCTTGCACGATGCTATCCGCGATCGTTAGCGTCTCCATGACGGGCTGAATATCTTCCTGCTCTGGTCCGGGGTTTGGGGCCACTTCTAGTTGTTCCCTCGGGTCTTCCTGAGTTGCCGGTTCTTCAACAATCATACTGACATCGTCTACAGGGACTGGGACAAGGGCAGGCGCTGCCTTAGGTTCGGCCTTAGCTCTCCCCTTCATCTTTGCCTTGAGAGTCACTTTCCCAGTACCCTCGCCGATCATCTTCTGTTTGCCCTTTTCCAGCAACGAAGGAACGGATGCCAGAACGGATTTCGTTTTGTCGCCTAGCTTGAACTTCGAGGGTCCCGCTTTCGACTCGCCTTTTTTCATCATCATGAGATTGAATGCGTTTAGTTTCTTCACTGGAGCTTGCTTGCTTCCCGAAGGCTTAGGAGCATTGACGTTGCCGGTATCGGTAGGTTTGCTATCAAGGGCAATAGCGTGATTTGACGGACGTGGTAAGCGACTCTGCCTTTCGGATGGTTGCGCCAACGGGCCAGGTTTCGAAGCAATTGCCGTCGCAGGAGTTGGCTTTTTTAGCTTCGACCGGGAAACGTGGAACCGTTATTACAATGGAGCCTGGACGACGAGACACTCACTCACCTCCTTTGTGGCTTCCGCAGGTTTGGCCTTTGGTGCTTCTTTTACTAGCTTCGTTGGATGTGGAGTTTCGGGGACAGGCGTTAGGGGAGACAATAACGCAGCTGAATGAACAGTTGCGACGACGGCCGGTGTTGCTGGTTCTTGAACGATGAACTCTTCCGAGAATTTGACCTTTGACAAAGACGTGTCAACCGACAGGGTGGGCTTCTCTGCTGCAGTCTCGGTATTGAAGTTGGCGTCTGGAGCGTCAATATTTCTTTCAACGCCTGTATCAACATCCATTGCGGAAGGGCTTTCGTCTGTAATCGATGCCAGCCGAGGAAATATTGAAGGCAATGGGGTAAACTTGATTTTCGGCGTTGAATTTTTTGAAGGGGAACGAGAACGGCTACGAGTGGGTGACGGTGGTAGATTGGTGAGGTCGATATGGGGGTACGATGTCGAGAATACGGGAACGGATTGGGCCCGTCCATTCACTGGAGGTAAGGATGTCTCTCGTGTAGGCGGGTGCTCGCTCGCAGATGACTTGGGTTTCTTGTGTTCGAATAACGAGATTGACAGGCGCCGTTTGGATCGCCTCTTGGCCACAACGTCTGGCTCGGACAAGTTTCTGCTGTGAGAGTTGCTGCGGGCCTTTCCCTGGCCTTTGGTTGCCTCGTGTTGCTCGTTATCCCTCTTGACGCGCTTTGGAGTGGGCCCATCGTCCAGGGAGCCGTTGGGCAGCTTGTGTGTCGAGGAGGGTGATGCGGATCGTTTGCCCGACGCTGTGATTGGTGACTGTTCACGCTTGGACGGCGAGAGCAATAGTTCGTCCTCTGACTCTGACTCCTGCTCCTCTTCCGGCTGAATTTGACTTGAATGCATGTTATTTCTCGCATTTCTCGCCTGCTTCATTGGAGAACCTTGGGGAACTTGAAAGATTTCATCTGGGAGAGTTATTTGGGAACGTGTCGAGCGTCGTTCCATATCTGTGGCTCTGCAACAATAAACTTCGGTTAGTCCCTTAATGCCATATTGTTGATAGATTACCATTACCTTCAACAGCAGGCCTGGCGAGTGCTTCCAGAACTGTACGATAGAGAAAGACTTCGCGACGAGACTGTTGGGAGCCAAGAAACGCGCGCATTCAATTACGACGAAGGTTCAACAAATCCGGATCACGTGCGTGACATAAAATCCATTCACGTAGAGTCGAATTGCCAAGAGAATGGAATCATGGCTTCCTTCTTTCGTCACTGTTCTCTCAGGCATATCGCCTCTCCATGGCGTTTCCAGACAGTGTACAGGCCTCAATGCATACGACGACTAATATCTCAACAACAATCCTACCACACATCCAAGCCCTTTCGACTGCCAGTGACTGTTTCTAGTGTCCCGACGTCCGTATTCATCCTCCATCTATTGGTCGCGAAAGCTAATCCAGTAGAGAGTAGTCCAGAACAGCTTCAAACTCCACCAAAGTCTATTCTAATTGTGAACAAAATGCGTACGCAACCAGTTATAATGGCTATCGACGCATTCCTCGAGTTAGTGCGAATAGCCGAGTCATAACTAGCTTGCTAACTCTCAGCCCCTCCCATCAGACACGTACATGAGAAATACCCAGACGTTAGAGTGTTCCATGAAGACCGGCTAGATATCCCTCACGGTGCTGAAGTATGGAAGCCAGGTTGTCCCAGGTCGAGCCTTTAACTGAAAGCACTCACTTACTCTGCCAATCAGGCCCTGACTCTGAACGGATCGACCTCGTAGTTACTCTAGGAGGCGATGGGACCATCCTGCATGCGTCTTCGCTATTCAGCGCAGGCGCTGTTCCTCCGGTTCTGAGCTTCTCGATGGGGACACTAGGGTTCCTTCTCCCATTTCGTATGTGTTATGACACGAACGCCCTCTGACAAATTCGCTGACAATGGTTAGACATCGACGACTTCTCCAAGGCCCTTGAAAGTGTTTTCTCGGGGAAAGCAACCATTCTGAATAGGATGCGACTTGCTTGCGCCTTTTACAATACTGACCTTGAGAAAAAGGAAGACGAAAGAAACGGTAGGAGGCGATTGTGCCTCAGCTTTGAGATGCTGACTTACCTTATAGCAGACTGGCAAGTCATGAACGAGATAGCTCTTCACAGGGGTGGTAGTCCTCACCTTAACACAATCGACATCTTTGTCGATGGACAGCACCTGACAGAAGCAGTGGTAAGCCAGCACATACATGGTCGATGATGTCATTCGCCCCTAATCCAATGCATTCAGTCCGACGGCCTAATCGTATCGACACCAACAGGGTCCACAGCTTACTCGCTATCCGCTGGAGGACCCATTGTACATCCCTCTCTAAGTGCATTGGTCTTGACACCCATCTGCCCCCGGAGCCTGTCATTCCGACCGCTGGTCTTCCCTTCAACATCCATCATCACTTTGCGGGTATGTATTGGAAAGATACGTGCTGTGCAGCAGCCCAACACTAACCGTCGCACAGATAGGAGACCGCAGTCGAGCACCCGCAGGGGTTTCTATGGACGGTCGCACCTCGCACGTTCTCAACCCTGGTGAATCAGTAACTGTGCAAGCATCGCCGTTCCCTGTTCCCTGTATCAACCGGTCTTCTATAATAGATTCCCAGGCGGCCGCAGAGATGCAACACAGGGAGGGTGCTGGTCCAGGAAAGGAAGACGACTGGGTTCGTGATATCAACAATCTACTGCAGTACAATGCTACTTTCAGAAGCAAAGCGCTTCTGCGATACAGCAGAACATCATAAGCTCTCTCAATGGACAATGTACATATGAACTTAGGTATGATTGTCACTGGTAGTATACGGTTATGAATTATATATATTGTATGGTAGTAGTAATAGGATCCATGCCTAAAATTACACAGAGGTGTTCTTCCTATCTCCTTTGCAGTCCCTGCTGTCCTGTGTCTAATTTGTAACGATTGTCCAGGAGAATTGCTCAAAAGAAGGGCTGGTGGAAGCTTTTGTGCTCGCTCGCTGCCGGTCGAGCTCCAGCGTTGAAGATAGGAAGGGCATAAAGTCGAGACATCCCAGAGATACTTGTCCGCTTGGCAGTTACTTGGTGACAATGGCTGCTGAAAACCAAGATCGGCGAGTCTTTGCGTCGCTGCTCGCCGGAGAAGCGGCGCGCGACGATGGGTTCGACTGAGACTGCCGCGACCCAGACTTTCCAGGTACTTCGAGGTACTGAGGGGGTGGTACACGCTCTTTCGAGTCTGCCTCACCCCGGACGTACACATCGATGACCTCGCCACGAAGCAGCCTCGCAACCGCGCTAGACCAAGCACTCTCGGATATCCTGACGGGCTGTCTCTCCCCATTGAATGATGATGTGACGGAAAACCCGATCCTTTCTCTGGGAGTGGCCCCGAGTTCCTCGTTGAATTCTTTCTGCGCGACGTCCAGAGCTTTCTGTCGTGGTTCAAGTGGTTAGAGCTGAGCGGTATACAATGAAGTCCATGCACGTACGTCGTAGGTCTCCTGGGGCTTGACATAGACTAGTTTGTGGTTGTGTCGGTATGTCACGATGTCGGCAGGAACTACTGGGCCTGATCTGTACATTCCTTGCGACATTGTCAGAGGTGGTGAATAATATGTGGGGTGTAGATGCAGGATGCCACCGGGTTTTTATACGCCATGAACAGTGCCTCAGGATATTATCAGAACTGACATGCGTCAACACACCACTAAAGGGCAGTGCGCAGAAGGTATCACGGGCAGTTCGCTTGCGGCTCCCCTTGGATTTAATCTGTCCCCTATAATGCACCACGAGCACGTTAGCCCCAAGGCTCCAAAGCCATACATCCATGTTACGCTCCTCACGACTAGCCTCAGTCTAAGTAAATGGAATGGTGATGACTATTAGGTTACTGAGAATTTCTGCATTGCACCTATTCGTAGTAGCGCCGCTTTCTAGATCACGTTGCTGTCAAAATTTATTAACAGCATCCCGCTATTGGCGCTTACCGTTAGATGCTGTTCCCTGCTGTTCTTGCGTCCGAGAAAGTCCAAGTGACTCATTTGAACTTTCCCGCATAGCTTGAAACACCTCTCTCGGAGTCTCCTTGGAACGTCGGTGGCAAGAGTGCTCAGAGCCCAATGACTACTTTCTGAGAACAACGTGGTTGATATATTACCAGTTAATGCAATTTCAAACACTGCAATCAGTCAAGTTGACGACAATTGAACGAGGTAGTAACATGTCTGAAATGGCTGTGCAGTACATGACACACTGTGACACACGACGATGGGAACAATAAAGGGCCGGAAAATGATCTTCAACAATTGCTTGCATTCCATAGTACATAGGCATAGGCATAATACAACCCGAGTCACAAAGGATTCACAATGAAACGGCTATCGAATAGGACCGAGTGTTGTATTTATAATAAGCGGAGCCAGCTTCTTTCGCCGTTCCGCGTTCGTTTCCCTCTGCTTGGGTGGAGGAACCATGAGGAAGGGCACCTATTATGACAGTGAATATTATACTTTCAACGTCCGACAAGCACAAACTTACGCCAATGTGCGCCATGAACGTGTTCATGTCTTGAACATGCACTTCAACGTTCTCGTCTTCTGAGTCTGACTCTTCGGGAATTGCTGGCTCTGTGCCCTTGGAGGACACGCGACGGCCAAGCTTTGGGGCCCTTAGCCTCGCGATGCTGCCTGACTCCTCTATGGAAGGGGAAGGGGCTGCGCTTTCCAGCCCATACTCCCTTAACAGCGTCCTCGTGGCATCAGGGCCCAGGGCAAACAACGATTTCAAGTCCTTGGGAAATAGCGCTGAAGGGCCTGGCGACATTGGCTGGATACTATGGCTTCTCGAGATCGCACCTAGACTCGCAAAGGCTGACACAGAACGCTTTATCGGCGTGGGTGCCGGTGCATGCGGGAATTCTGAGAGTGGGAAGGCACTGCTGAGCCTGGATTCGTCTACAGCCGTTGTGACGATAATGGGGTATGGAGATTGCTCAGGTGTGGGCAACGGTCGCAATAACGGCCGCAGCGGTACACTCAACGACGCCGATTGTAGACTCGAGTTGTAACGACGAGCTTCACTAACTCGGAGAATTAGCACTATACTCTCGGGCGCAGAAGACAGTGCTTACGAGTTGTGGATGCCAGTCTTCACCTCCTGGATCTGACGTTTGTGTCCAAGCAAACCCTGGCGAAGAGCCTCGGGGATTTGAGTGTTTAACTGACACAGCGTCAATCAGAAAGGGGCACAGGTGCAGATAAAGAGACCTACCTCTGCACGAACGCGTTCTTCGACGACCCTTGAGATGGAATCGTTCACCATGGCATGTAGCTGTGTCTTCACATGATCTTTGAGTGCGGTCCTAACTTTCTCGACCAGTAATTGGTGCACAGTGTCCAGTTCTTCCTGCTGGCGAGCTATTTGCTCTTCGATCTCAGATTTGAGGAGAGCCAGCTACGAGTATGCATTATGTTGAAAAGTGTTGCGATAATCTCATAGGAAGTAAAACGCACCTCCTCTCTGATCTTTCCATCTGAACTCATTTGCTGCATACGGTCACTTTGCACCTCCAAGTGGCCGAGAGTATTCGATAAGTTCGCCAGCGCCTGTTTAATTGTGGATTGGAACTCGGCAATTGCAAGGATCTCTGGGGAGGCAATCGCCTCAGCCTTCGGTTTCAAGTCCTCAGATTGCGCCGTCCACAAATCGGAAATGGACGGTAATTGTAGTTTACGCGGTTGAGGTAATCTTGGGGACATCGGAGGAGACCACAACCCTGTCTCAGGGCTAACGATCCGGTCGCCAGAGGAGGGTCCATTGGTTGGACTAGGTGTTGGTGGTATCACAATCGTCGGCTTCGGTGGCCTGGCGGCATTGGTTGGCGATTGCGGTGATTGAGCTTGCTTCACCAGGGCCGGGCTAGAAGCCTTCTTTTTCTTGGCCATGTCCGCTTCGTCTAGTCGTCGATGGAGGGTGCAAGGTGAGGATTGTAGGAGCAGCTGAGGGCCTAGCAAGTGAAAGAAACGGGAGATGAGGCTGACGTGTGCTCTGGGTTGTCATTTGACCCTCTCAATTGTCACACCTGAGCATAAGACCCAGCCATGAGGCGGATGCGAGGCCGTTGTACATTGGAGCAGTACCGTGGGTCCCGCTGGATATGCCCTTTACCAATTATCGTAGTCCATGAGGCCTGAAACCATGAAGGATGATCAATCCTTAAAGCCGTCACATTGCTCAACCGACCGTAACCAGTCCTCCCAGCACAGAGAAAATGTTGGTGCTCTTTGCAGACATCGCTAGGACGCTCAGACGCAGTGCACACGCCCTTCGAAACGGCGCTTGGTTGCTGTTAATCAATTGGTTGCGGTGGAGGGAAGGAAAGAGATCAGCGTGGCTGTACATTACAGCAGTGACCTGGCTCGAAGCGCGTTTCTGGTTCTGACTTCCACCACGAGTTCTCCAACATGCGACTGTGCACGGTTAACAACCTCAAAGGAATGCATCAAACCAAATCGAAGAGACTTGTCGGACAATTCACCGTTTCTATATGGTCTTTGACTGTTATACCCAAAGAAGTCTGACAGACACACCTTTCGAGTTCAGGATAGATAGGCGCCGAAATATGACTCTGTGCCCACAACTCTGGACAAATCCTCCCTCGATGCTTATCGGTCACAATGGTCTCCTCCCGTATATCGCATGGAGCAACCTCAAAACATAGAGCACCGTCCGCAACAGTGCAGCTCAAACCACCCGAGCCTGCTTATCGACATTTACGGAAGAAAGGACAGGTGTGCTGATATGGATCTGTGTCACCGAGCTCAATCTGCAGACCTCCGTTGACAGGATTATCCGAGCTTCGACATCTTTCGACACCCCTACTGTATATGCCACTAAACCGCGACCATGCATTCGACGCAACCCCTTCCAACATGGTGGCGCGAAAGATTCCGAGATGTTCTCTTTCTGGGCTTGACAATGGTTGCGCAAGTGCTATTAGGTCTTCCATATACTGACACCCATCCGGTGCTCCTACTTGGCTCTGGAACGGAGATCATTGCCTGCTGTGAACCCCTGTCGTGTTTGCCGCCCATGGGCTTCTCTGTTCTGTGGCTTGATGCTTGTTCTCAACTCCACAACGCTCTTTATAAAAAGAACTTTGTTCACAGATAACAGCAAAGGGACCATTATGCACACTAGCGCGGCTTCTTTGAGAGCCCTGATATGTATCCACCTTCGATCCCCTATGGCGCTTTGGCGTACTCGTTGAAACCCGAGCCACATGCAATCTGTTGTCAGCTGCAATCCCCACCAATGGAAACTACCGATACATCCGCCCCGCTCTCACGTCACGTTTAGCAGATTCCGGATATCGCTGAGGCGTCAACTCGTCTTGACCATACTTCTGGGTTTCAACGGCATTAGGTCAACTGCAGACCGCAGGCTATTCCTTCCGCTTGTTAAGATTTTCCGGCGCAGTGTGGCGGATCTGGGTCATGGCAGCTGATCCAAGTCTTCCAAGTGCAACCCTCTTCGCATCTGGTACCCTCTAGACCGGTCAGCTGAATTGGCTACTAGGATAACGAACCTGACGGACTACAAGCCCACCAGTTCAACGCTTCTCAGCACAGATGGAGAAACCCCGCCCACACGGCCTGTCTTCTGTTCTCTTCTAATCTGGTGGCTGTAAACGTTCTTGAGGTGGGATTCCGAATCGAAGAGGCGCTTAAATCCACTCTAACGGGGTTCTGCAAGCCAGACGAGTCTTCGCCGAACCCCGTTCGCCATATGGTGCAAACACGTCCCGCCTGGCATCTTTCAAACCCAAAAACTCTCCTGGTCTGTAGACTGGTCTTTTGTCATGAACGTGGACAAATGCAGGTACTTTCAACCCCACAGGCCTGGAACTTTGTCCCCGTCGCAAACTAGAGTGGAGCTTGAATTTTGACACCCCAAGGTGACATACCGGGATCCCAAGCGACTTTCGCCCGCTCTAACTTCCCCCCGTTTCTCCTTGTGGTCACGCGCACATGCAGAGCAGGCGCCGACAGAAGCTGAGGGGGGAGTTTTGACGCCTTTACATATCGTCTCCCATAGGCAACCCACTTGTTGATTTAACAACTGACATTATCTTTGACAAATCGAATCACCAATAACGAAACAGAGCAAGCTTAACTCCCTTGTACAGTTTCCAAGCCCGTCACAAACCGGGCTTCCGACGATTAATTCAAGGTGACCATGGCATGCCAGTGTCATGGACGTCGGTAAGCTGCTACTACAGGGTAGCCACCACCAAGCCGCAACTTGACTCACCCACGTCTATCACTTATGCTTTCCAAGTTCATAACGGCAGCACGGACTTTTAGTTGGAAGCTCGTTGCTTTTTCGGATATCGGGGCCTACCAAACGTCATCATCGTGCTCCGAACTGACAAGCTGTCTCATGACTTGGGACTGGACTTGAGAAAGCGGGGCTTCGAAGCAACGTGCACAGTCGTGAGCTCGACACAAGAGGAAGATTCGACACACATGCGAGAATCACAACATCCTCTCAATCACAATTTCAACTTGGCCTGCTGGAGTCTATTGCCTCCGTCACCTTGAACGGTCTCCGAGCGCTGCACTTTTCACAACTGCTTAGTATCTACCCCCTGTGTAGGCCATCGGCCGCCGAAAGGCTCAAGAACCTGGAGAGACACTAGGGGACATTAGAGGGGCCCGATTTCAAGCAGCCCCAGCGTACGGAACATCCAGAGTTCCATTCATATCAGACATTTTTTGCGTGTCGGTTAGTAGAAACGAGCTGATGAAACCCCTGGTCACGCGTTGAATTTGGTGTAGCCCCCGTTGTCCAAGCGCTTCCAAGCTAGCTGTTTCAAAAAAGCCAAATTCCGAGGGGTTACATAGGGCCAACATGCTACAGCGCGTCGAATTTCTGTGTAGCGAGGAGTGAATTGATATCTTCGTAAAAGATTCCACGCTCAGCCCGCAAAATCCGTACAAAAATACCACTCACACGTCCACCGACTCTCACAACTCGGTGGATTCGATTGAACACTGACTGGCGTCAGGTTGTGCTGTTGTGAGTCACCTTCATCAGAGAAAAACGTACAGTCGCCTTGAAAATTTGTCCTCCGCTTGTCAAAGGCACCCACTCCAAAACATAATAAAAACATCTTCAGTCGCTAAAGCGAACAAGGAAGGTGGAGATAAGGATGTGAAGCGGATGAATTCCTTTGGTTTGTATTTCAAACTATTAGGAGTGATGTACGGTATCTAAGGCACTACATTTGCTTTATAAACTACCGAGAGGAGAGAGAGAGAGGGAGAGAAAGAAAGGATCGACGGATAGTAGTTTGCGGACACATACAAGAGAACGGAATAGAGAGATTGTACATCTTTGTATCGAGATCGAGACAGGGAGAGGGAGAGGGTTAGAAAGGAACGAAAGAATGACCGGATAAGAGGAAAGAATAAGGTATGAGAAGAAAGAGTCCTTTCGGTTATAACTACAATAAACAAATACTACATGTAGAGAACGGGGACGAAGGTCGAATAATGAAAGATTATTTAAATCTGTACATAAACAATTGCCAAGTAGTTGCTATGCTAGTGGAAGCCCAAAAACAAAAAAAAGGAGCGTAGACGTTGTTAGAAAGAAAGAGAAACATCCATGCAACAAAAGACAGCGGGATAGAGAGAAACGATTGTGGTGCTTGATTAGAGGATAGCGGAAAGAGTGTTGGATCTGACAAAGGCAGGATGACGCGGTGCAGCCCTGAAGGCTATGCGCTGAACTGCTATTAGAGCGAACAGAAGAATGTCGGCAAAGGTATTAGTCCAGGCTGGTAACGAATATTCCGATGATAGAGTGCAATGGCGCGAACCAATGGGACGGTGTCTCCTCACGCAGCCCGCCGACCGCCCCAACCAAGGCATCCAATGGGGAATTTCCAAACGAATTAGCCAATCAAGAAAAGGCGGCAAATGGCTCAGCATTATGAACCGCCCCTGGGTCGTTCGGCGAGAGAGCCGAGACGTTCAGAGAGTCGTTGTAAACATGGAACAACGACGAGTCCATGCCTCCGTCGGGTGTGTAACCCCCCGAGAAGGTCGCATAGGACCCCTGAGATCCAAGGCTGTCCGAGCTAGTTTGGTACATCGAAGGCGCCAGAGTTTCTGGCTCTGATGCTTGGCTAGTGGATTCCTCCGTTCCAAATGCCAGATAAGGATCCTGCTGAGACGCCGTTGACGACTGTAAAAATAGCGGTCAGCAATCAAGGTTCTCGGGCGTTGAGTGAAATTTTTTTAATCACCTTTCCTGGCTGACTATGGAGAGCAAACGCCAGCTCGCTGGATCGTGAGATTGGAACGGTCGATGGCAGCGAAATCGCGGTTGCTGCTTGGTCCAAGGGAGTGTTCCGTGCAGAAGCTGCTGTTGATTGGTTGTTGGACGAATACGAGCTGTTGCTGGCCAACTCGGGAACCACGATACCCTGTGGTCTCGTAATCCCATATTCTTCCTGAGGATAGCCGGGCATCCCCAAGGAACCGTTGTCAGAAAGACCATACTGAGCGTTGGAATCCAGGTCGGGGAATTCCAAGAACTGGCCTGGAGAACTGCAAAGAGAGCCACCATCAGTTTCACTGTGTTGTTCCAGAACAGAGATGATGGAAACAAGAGGAGAACTTCTGCCCTCATCTCCACGGAATACGTACCAGGAGTCTTGACGCCCGCCGTTGTGTAAATCGGCCGTCAACCTATGATCCACTCTAGGACCTGCAGTTTCTGAAAAGTAGGAGCTGTTGATGCTGGACTCGCTAGTCGCGATGGAGACAATCGAGCCGAATCTGGAGTAGGCTTCATAGGACGTGGGAGACATCCCGGGGTCGTCCTCGCGGTCGTCAGCGCCGGGGAAAGAGAAGGAGTGAGGTGAATCGGGCGAGTTGCGCTCGCTATCTGCCGAGCTCGGGGAGGTCATGGAAGGAGTGCTGGCTGCACCAAACGAAAAGTTTGGAGACGGCAAAGGACCGGGGATGGGAGAGCCAACAATACGCGAAGACACGGCATAGAGATTGCCATCAGGCAACGATGCACGACTGTTGATGTAGGGGGTGCTTGTTGGAGCTGGAGACAACGCAGATGTACGAAGGACGAGGCCAAGGCGGCGATTGTCCATGGACGAACGGCGGATGTTGACATGAGGCACGGACGGATAGTGGTGGAGGCCTGGCCGTGCAGAAGGAGCGATGGGCACGCGGTGGTTGTGGCGACCGTTTGGTGCGACTCCGAAACGTGGGCCAAAGAGGGCGCTATTTTTTGTGCGGGCAATCTGAGCGTACGGATTTGCAGCGAGACGCTGCAGACTTGCGTCGACGGATCTGCGACGTGAAAGCGGGTCGAACCACTCCACAGAGGGAGCACTTTGAAAAGAGCCAGCGGACTGAGGGAACGCGTTGACCGGCAGAGAGCCCCTGCGAAGGCTGTACAGATCTGACGCAGCCTCTGCGAACACGCTCGACCGTCTGTGGCTCAGGAACGTTGCACTGTCTGGAGGTGGGTCGACAGGCGAGTTTGCCCAGCCAGCATGTGAGATGTCCGTGTTGAGATGCAGTTGAGGCGGTGAGGGCGGTGTGAGCTTGTGCTCAACGTCCAGCGTGGTGTCCTCCTGTTTGAGCGAGCCACTCGAGAGGGCTGACGACGACGGTGAGAGGGGTGAGAGAGACTCGTCCGAGTCGAGTCCACCATTTGCTGCTGCTGCTGCTGCTGTCGCCGCTGTTGAGGCTGCTCCTCCTGCCCCTCCCGCCGCGGCGGCCTTGAGATGTGACTGGACCTTGGCCGACTTTGACTTTTCCTTTGCACGTCTGCAAATGGGGGTGTTCAACAGCTGCCCTTTCTGTCAACAAGAGCTGGTCTCACCGATTCTGGAACCAAACCTAACAGCCGCACCAAAAAAAAAAAAAAGGTTCGTCAAAGGGTCGAGACACAGCAGCAGCAGACAACAAGACAGACCTGGACACCGCGTGCTGTCATGTCTAGCTGCTGGGCCAGCTCATTCCGTAGAGCAGCATTGGGCTTTGTGTCGCGTCTAAAGACAGTCTCGAGAACCTTGAGCTGGGCGGTAGTTGTGCGTTTGCGGTGCTTGACCTCGTTGGGTGTGTAGGGGTAGAATGCGCGAAAGTCGACAGCGGGGTCGTGGGGAGAGAGAATGTGGGAGGTGTCGTAGCGCATCTCGGGGAGGGGATATCTGTGGTCAGTAGTGGATTCAGGCATGTTAAGTAGTAAGATGGGCGAAAAGAACGGCAAATCGATCCAAACCAGATTCGCCTTCAGATCTCTCCCCGAACTGATCCCGAACCGTGTCGCCCAGGAACTCTCTGCCTGCTTATTTGGGAACAGTCTAGCTAAAAGAGTCACATTCCAACATATACATTACAACATTACAGAATATACACTACACTCCCTATCCGTCATTTATCCGCTCAGTTCGAAAGCAATTCCTCCAGAAACCCTCGCGGAACACGAGCAAGCGGCGATGCCGCAAAAACACTTTCGCCACTTGCCCGCATTTCTTCGTATATCTCCTCCATCTTCCTCCGCGCTCGCCCAACTATCTTGTGTTCGTACACTTCTCGTGCACTCATTCTCTCTTCTGGTTCAGTTCGCATCGTCGCTTTGATCAGCTCAAACAGCTCTTCGCTACCAGCCCAGTCTATTTCAGAGAAATCCTCTCGTCGTAGTCGGTGCCATGACTCTCCCCTGCTCATGTCTTCAGTATCACAGCGACGGAGGCAACGGCCCGTGGAAATCAACTCACTGATCAGGGACCAAGATGTTGGTTGCGGTTTCCAAGATTGTCATACCCAAACTAAGAATGTTGACATGAGAATCGTTGCAAAAACAGAACACCGATCTAACCGTGCGACGACGGATCCCCCACTCACCTGAAGACATCAGCCGCTTTGCCATACCGTCCTTGCAACACCTCTGGAGCCAAGTACAGCTTATCACCTTCTCGCTCAAAACTTGTCCCATCAGTTTCAGCCCCGCCCTTCCGGGGCCATAGCGATGCCATTCCAAAATCACCAATCGTAAACCTCCCCTCCTGAGTAACAAACACATTCGACGGTTTTAGGTCCAGGTGTATCACCCCCGCATCGTGGATAAAGCACAGTCCCTGTCACACACAAAGTCAACCGACGGTTCGCCTGCAAAACGCAAACAAGATTAATTACTTACGTTACTCAGATCCACCACGCTTTTCCATACCCTCGCCTCGTCCAATCTTGGAAACATCTTGCCATATTCCCACAGGAAACGCGCCAGGCTCCCCGACTCGCATAATTCCGTTTGGATGTACAGCGCTTCCCCCTCTTCCCAGCTGTCGATGTACGCCAGCACGTTGGGATGTTGCCCGCTCAATCCACTTTCCACCGCGGCTGCAGAGAGGTGTTTGAGGATATCAACTTCTTCCCATAACCGGAGCCTGTTCACACGAACACCAGTAAGCATCCTTGTCTCTATAACAACCCAAGAGAAGTTCAGAAGCTCCTGTCGTCATCCGTCCGTTCTCCTAGAGCGGACTTGCGCGACAAAGGAACCCTATCCCAAGTCCACTCACCGATGTTTGACACCCTCGAATCTCTTCGATTTCTTGATTGCGTATACCTCGTTATCGTCTCCGTTCTTGCGTCGAACTTTGATGACACTGCCGAATTCCCCACTGCCGACTTCGTCGACGGTAACAAACTCGCGCTCGAACCGTCCACCCTTTTCTTCCGAAAATGGTTCCGATAACCGGCGTCTGCGCGCACTAAGTCCCGCCTGAACCGTCTTGCGATTCGTGGGTGAACTGGTTGCGCCTGAGCTAGTAGATGAACCACTAGCCGACCGGTCGCTTGCTTTCGAGCCAGAACCGGATGGGGATAGCAGCTTGGGGAGTTGCCAATCTACATTCGAGAATCGTTAATTAACTATTAAGCGAACTCATTAATTGGACTTACCGATACCTCTGCTTCGAGTCGGAGTATTGGCCTGAGATGTAGACTCGCTGCCGCTTGAGAATGCGCCACTGCTACTTCGTCGCATCAACCACCGTGACCTCGGCATTGCCAACGGTCCGTTACCGCCAAATAGCGCACCAGGGTGCCCCAAGCCCAACTTGGTGTATCTGGCATCCTTTTTGGCACTCGGGCTCTCCTCCTCATCCTCCGTATCCGTGCATTGATCCAAAAGACTCCTGCCGCCTCTGCTTCCCGCCGATGGGAACGCCGCAGGTAAACTCTTCCTTGGCATTTTCCTCGGCTCAATATCTTCCTTCAACCCAATCTTTGAAGTAACTGCACTTTGCCAAGGACGGTCGCCACCCAAAAACGTAGTCCGGCTTTTCTTGACCGGCGTTCCGGGTACCCTCTTTCCACCAGGCGCAGGTCCCTTGGCGGCGGCAGCCAATGTCCTTACGATGAATTCGTCGACATCACTCTCGTCATCGGTAAACATCGCACGGTGGTCGTCGGTGTCTTTAATCTGCACTTGCGGACCCGGCCACCCTGACGAGTGCGATGAGGGGCCAGTCAACGGAGTAATGAGCCCGTCGTCAGATCCAAATGAACTGACACTGGTGGAGGCGCCAGGCATGACTGTGAGGCTATGGCGTGGAGGGAAGAAACCCGGGTTATCGTTGTCAACAAGCACCGAACCTGCCTTGCCGGCCTCGTATTTCCGCGGTAAAGGTCTTTTTGACGATGGGGACGGAGTTCCCGAGGTAAGGCTGAACGTGAATGAAGATCGAGCGGGACCCTCAAACGACATATCTTCGTCCAAGTCGGTGCTGATGTCTCCATCTCCATCCTTGGAAGTCGACCATTGGCTAGGTGAATGCGCAGATGCCATGAAGGACCAGTCACCACTGGTGCCTGTTCCAGCATAACTATGTCGGTTTACAGGATTGTGTCTTGGCCTTGGGAGAGGGCATTCGGGGGTTCCGAGTGTTGTGTTCGTGCGAGAGCGGGCGGGTGAAATGTTGGTTTGGGGAATGGTTGGTCCAAAGAAGAGGGTGGCTGCACTCAGATTATCTGCACGAGTCAGAGGTGGCCTCGTAGGGAAAATAGGTGGTTTGATATGCGGACGAACAGGTCCATTATTGATTCGCCGGCGTGGTAGGGGCGAGCCGCCTTCAGACGAGGATGAGCCCGGTGAAGTGCGAGAACGGTAGGCAGTTGAAGAGGGGAACGCCACAGTACCGCTCAGCCTTGACCGGGGTTTGCCCAGATTTGATTTCTGTAGACGTAATATCAGCAGGGTACACGCGGAACACACGAGGCTGGCCGTACCTTTGCGGGAGACGGCGAGCGCAGAGCTTGCTCTCGAAGCTCGGCAGAAAGAGGCCTTGCACGAGCCCTCCGCTTGACTATATGACCTCCTGGAGAAATCGCCTCTGCAATTTCTTCTTTGTCTTTCCCCTTTGCGGCGCCCTTGTTGAAGAGAGATGCACCAACCCTGTTACCGAATTCACAGTCGGAATCATGGTCAGAGTCTGTAGAAGTGTCCATCCGATCTGCCCTGTCGCATAGTTTGAGTTTCGTTAGAGTTGCTGTGTTCTTTGAAATGAAGGCATCGGCATCGGCCTTGGATTGTGGAGTTTGCAGTGCAAATCTGGGGGCGCAAAGTGGAGCAAGCCTCTCGAAAGGACCAGAAGTATCGACTTTGAGTGGGGTGCACTGCGGGGTTGACTTCCGTTTGGTTCCAATGCCAACACGGGTCGACGTTGCCGGGTCGTTGGCAGCGGGCACAGTCTGCTGCTCATTTACGTCCCTTACGGACAAAGGTACCCTGCCAGTGGGAGCCTGAGGTCTCCTGAAGGAAGCAAGAGGCCGAGGCGATGTCGAGGAGTGAAAAAGTGAAGTGAAGGAAGTGCTGGGGTTGGCTGAGAGGAAGATGAGGCCTTCCTCGTCATCCGCTCGGATAGGCTGGGGTTTTGTCGTATAGGACGGTGATTTGAACAGCTGCGCCTGCGCAGGTGATGAGTACGGAGAGTGGAGAAAGTGGTCGTCATGATCTTGATTATTGGCGAACTTTGGGGAGAAAATTGCAGGTTGTCGCAGCGGTGAGGGTGTCAGCATTGGCGAATCGTAGCCTCCCATACTGTCTGAACAGCGTCGAGGAGGAGTATAATTGCGCCGATGATATGGCGGTGACATTGAAGTATCGTTAATGTATGAGAAATGTTTCGTTGGAGTCGATAAAAGCATATTATGGCGGCGTGGCTAGAGATTATGGTTTGGTGGTTGTGCGGTGGGAACTGCGGCCAACACGCGTCAGAGCGTAATAGGGATGTTGGGCGATGTGCGTCTATGGTGTTGATAGTGTCGATGATGTCTAGGGTCGTGCACGTCGTGTCGAACAGCGAGCAAGGTCAAAACGGGAGCAAGGGCGGGAGGCGGGGATGGCGGAATAATAAATAAAGGTCCTATTCACCCTTTGCTTTTCTCTCCCACAGGGCTAGCCTCATTCAACAACTGCACGTGACCGTGTTGTTGTGCTCCGTTTGGTCACGTTGCCGCCCTGCTGCGTTCAGCTTCCGTTGGCCTTCCCGAATCCCTTCTGGAAACGCGGTGAAAGCCCAGTTGCCATCCATTGCCGCACCATCCCAATGAGGCGTTCCTGCCTCCCAGATTATTGTATGCAACTCACTACACTTTGCTCAGAATCCATTGTTTCTTATGTTACTGCGGTTCAGCTTTCGAGTCATCTTGACTGTGCTGGTTGCGTCTAGAACAATATCAAACTCGTACCATCCCCAAGGCCTAAATAGTCAGCCGTTCTGCCTGAGGTACTGATCCCGGCTGCCTCAGTGCTGGCGGGCGCCGCCCAAAAGCGTATAGATTTAAATAACTGTGGATTGTAAATCGTCATCCTCGTCACCAACTCAGGAAAGTCAACCATTCTGTGTCAACTGAGAGTCATGTCTCCGAGCCTTCACTCCAGCAGACTCCAGCCTAGCGCTACGCCGTCATCATCGGACCGACAGGCTTTGCATTCATGCTACTAGCCCTAACGACCCGTACTCCATGAAAGCAGTCGGGACATAAGTAAGGACGAGTTCAACGGCCGAGGACAACAATACACAAGCTCTCTTTGGGTTTGTGCAGTAACCATGGTGATTTTTATGCATAAAACCTCTACGAATGGGAACAGATGGTCGTTTTCGATCAGGACAAGGCAGGAAAGTTTCAAACTATAGCTTCAAACAGGCGAAAAGCACAGCTTGCTCTGGGCAGTGGGTTGGACGGTGCTGCTGTTGGGTGCTATGCAGCTCCATGCACGTAGTTAACAAGCCGTCTCCGAAGGCCGACATCTCGCTCTTGACTCGAGTCTCGGTTATTACTCCATTCTTGCGATGGCTCCGGTTCATGATCTCGTTCCCCAACATTTACCCCAGACGGCCCCGGCACTCGAGAAGCCACGTCAAGATTTTCGCTCGGACACGTCGATCATTACAGGTATGGTGAATCAATCCCACATGCTTTCGCGTGGAAGACAGAGACAATGCTTTTGCCCCTCTTTCTTCAAAGAGTCGCGACGCGGATACGAGATTCACGAGGAAAGGACGAGTTTGACTCCGCCTTTGCCCCCGATCACCAACAACTTCCTGTACAGATAGCGGGATCGCACATCGCACAGTAGTACCGCACCTGATGACAACATGCACTGCGTGCTTCGGCGGCGTCAATTGCCAATAGATCGCTGCTCATTTACTCCAAATCACATCTCGGGACCACTGCTATCATATTTGTATCCGAAACGAGGTTTGAAAGAGGTGGAGTATGGAGAAACCCAGTCACCCTTGATGCCTTGAGATTTCTCCTTGATAACTATCGCAGAAGGTTCCAAAGACGGAACGTATGACCTCTAGTACATCGCGACAGAAGGTACTACATACAGCAGACTTCATCAAACTCCACTTGTAATAAAAGGCAATATTTTGCGGTAACAATCTGAAGAAGCATCACGTCGATAATCATACCTATTTCCCTTTGATTCACATGACTAACTTGACGGAAAACATACCCTCGCATTTCAGGATTCACCCTGTAATATCTGATGCAAGCAGTATTTAGCTCGGTATTCCCCTACAATGGAATGGGTCGCAGCCCAAGTTAAGAGAGTGATCACAAATTCACAATCTAGTACTTAGTTGGCGGTGTCCTGTGTCCACAGACTTTGACTTGGATGCGGTGGTGCATATGATATATGCGATTAGGCCGCTACTTCACCTTCACCTCGCCTCATGGTGTCGGACCGTCGTTCAGAGCGCCTTACCGAATCATTGGATCAGGTTGTCCTCAAGGAACTCGAATATCTGACGCTCCGCATGTCCCGCAGTCTAGTACTATGCCAAACTCTATCTCAGGTGTCTGGTTACATCGTTCCTTCAGTTCCCAAGCTAACTCTTCACCGCACCCTCTAATGGAATCAAGGTTTGCACTGAGCCGAATAAGAGTTGATTAAAACCAGCGGTTATGCCCTATTTCTGATGCCCGCCTGCCCCTTGGTAGCTTCTTGGGTCACTCAGACAGAGGTCACGACATACATGAGATCTTCGACACACGAATTCAGTAACTCTGTTAGATTTGATCCAGCTGTAAGGTGAAAGGCTATCATCACAAGATCTCTGTTCTTGGGCTTTTCCAGAAAATGAATGAATTGTCGCCGCTGTAGTGAGCTCATATTACGCGAATAGATTCAATGCCATGTCGTAGTGGGTCGTTGCAGGTGGTTAGGCATCGCGAAAGAAACGGAAGATCAAGGCCCCATTTTGCTATTCTTGTTTGGGGTCACGAAACCATTGGTCACAAACATTCAACCGGTGTTGGGTATGTGCTTGCAGTGGGTTATCAGACGTCCCGCAAGGTCATCTGTAGAAATATCGCGTAAATCAGCTGTCTGACGGACTGCGGCGGTTGTATGAATCAATGGTGTCGGGAAATCAACTGCGGATTTGAGCCTTTGTGAAAGGACAAATTGTAAGCCCTGCCCTGACCGCTTACCACTCCCGCCAGAGGGGAACGAACCAGTTTGCGCGCTTAAACTAATGTCTCGGCGCCGCAACCGCCTCAATCGTGTTGATATCTGAGCAGACTTGGTGAGCATTTCATCTGTTCTAACAGACACGTATACTCCTTACTCACCCTTGCAGTACCCGGATCCTCCAGTACCACGGCTACGAGGAAAGAAAGATGGCTATCCACCCTTTTCAGCTCGGCAACAGCGGGGTTTTCAGACCGGAACAGCCCATCTAATCGCGGAACTTTTATTCTAATATCATCCCGCCAAAGTTCCAGGCTATAAACCTTTGACTGCGACGACAACGCCCGGTAAATCCTATTCCGACCTTCGCAATGGCCTCTCTCGATATTTCGTTCGTCTTTGGCTAGCTATCATATTCACTGCGGTTAGCTGAAATTACCTGTAGCTCCATTCTCCAAGGCGGTTATCAGCACCCAGTTTCGCGGTCATGGCAAGGGAAACGAGGGCTCTCAAAGTCTATGTTTATGTACCCCATCTTCATCACTGACGACCCCGATGCTTCCACCATCATCCAAACGCTGCCAGGCCAACGCCGCTGGGGCGTGAACAAGCTCAAGGATTTCATTGGGCCTCTTGTGAAAAAGGGACTCCAGAGCGTGATTCTGTTCGGCGTGCCTCTGAACTGCATCAAGGTTCGCGAAATATTATCCAAGCTATCAGTTTGGAACCGTTCTCATGCGCATATATGGTCTTAATCAGGACGCACGAGGTTCACCTGGTGACGACGAGAATGGCCCCGTAATCCAGGCCATCAAGGTCCTCCGACACAACTTCCCCGAACTTTACATCGCCTGCGATGTCTGCTTGTGCGAATATACTGACCACGGCCACTGTGGACTTTTGAACGCTGATGGCACCATCGACATTGGGCCTTCTGTTGACCGCATTGCCGATGTTGCTGTCGCATATGCGAAGGCAGGTGCACACTGCGTCGCTCCCAGCGACATGATGGATGGACGAATCAAGGCTATTAAGCGCAAACTCATCGACAATGGCTTTGGAAACAAGGTCACTCTCATGAGTTACTCAGCCAAATTCGCCAGTTCACTCTACGGTCCATTCCGGTATGCTCGAACCCCTTCCTAGAAATGCCCAGTAACCTCACTTCCTGTTTACAGAGATGCTGCGGGAAGCGCCCCCTCGTTCGGGAACAGGAAATGCTATCAGTTGCCACCAATAGCTAAAGGCCTGGCTCGCCGAGCAATCGTACGTAGTCTTCCGGCAGACTTCGTCAGCTAACACGTATAACTGACTCATCTGCCACAGCTGCGGGATGTCGGAGAGGGTGCTGACATTATCATGGTCAAGCCTGCGCTTCCTTACCTCGACATTATTGCCGATGCTGCGCAACTCGCACAGGACCACCCAATCGCTTGCTACCAAGTCAGCGGAGAGTTCGCGATGATTCATGCCGGTGCTGCTGCTGGCGTGTACGATCTGAAGACTATGGCATTCGAAAGCGCAGAAAGCATGGTCAGAGCAGGGTGCACGCTAATTTTGTCGTACTTTACTCCAGAGTTCTTGGATTGGTTGTAGTAGAAGGAAATCTGTAGTCTGCAAGTCAACAATACACAGGATGGAAACACGTGAATAAGAGATTCCAACTGTTGTCATTGACATCATCGCGCGTTCCTTGAATTGCAACCTCCACCACCTTCATGATGCCTTCCAGCATAGAGCGCTCGGTATATGTCCTGCTCACATCTATCATCGTAGTTGGAACTGCCTACTCGGTTCTGAACGAAACGTTTCTCGATACCTCGGATCCACTCCTCACAGGTCTCCCCCACCCATTGGGAGGCACGCACCACTTTGCTAACAAGAAGAACTGGCTGAATGTCTTTTTCATCAAGAAAGCATGGGCCTGGACAACAGCGGTATTCCTACTTGGCTGGCTGGCAGGCCTAACGTCGACCCCAAAACCATCCAAGAATCAATCCACTCAGGGAGCAACCACAAGGACGACAACGAGGTCACAAAACTACCGATTGCTCGGAACGTACTTTGTGCTGACAGCATTCTGGATCCTTTTCACAACCTGGTTCTTTGGTCCCGCACTCTTTGAGCGTGTTGTGATCGCTTCAGGGGGCGAGTGCCTCTTGCCAGGCCCAGTACCAGGAATGCACATCACCGTCCCCAACGAATATTGCTACACGCGATCGAAAATCTCCACCGAGACCCACCCAGAACTCTTCCAATCGTTCCTTTCGACACCCAACATCGAAGGAATAGAGGCCACCTTCGTGTGCCCAGCCAGCGATCCCAACTGCGTACAGAACATCCGCGGCGTTCCAAGGCTGAGGCGCGGCCACGACGTGTCGGGACACTTGTTCCTGTTGACGGTCTCGATCCTGCTTCTCACACAGCAGTTATCGGTTGCACTAGAGACGCGTCGCTCTTGGGGCACCCTACAAACGATCAGTGTGGGGCTTAACAGCGTTATGCTGGCTCTTTGGTTACTGTCCGCGGCTACTACCAGCTTATACTTCCATTCACCTTCAGAGAAAGTAACAGGATTCCGTAAGTTATGTTCGCACTCCATAAATCGTTGAGTTGTATTGATGTAATTTTCTGCCCGCTTTAGTCCTCGGAGTTGTGGCCTACGCAGCTTCGCAAGTCGTGGTTTCCCTGATCTTCTCAACCCCAAAAACCAGATACCCCAACTCTTCCTCGACTGAGGCCAAAGGGAGATAAATGGCATAGACATTGAACGGACAGAGAACGACGAATTTCACGCGAGAGATTCGATACTATTTGCTATGCTATTAATTGTCTTTTGGATATTCTAATGTAGGGGTATCTAGATCTAAGTCTGTGCACGGGAAACAAAGGAGATACGTCCGTATAAGTTACAAAGAGACACAAAGGGCACTATGAAAGACGCCATACGATGATACACCAAGTGATGAAAGCCGGCCAAGAAACGCTCAACATGTCCCCAGCCGTGCTGGCACAGACACCCGGTCGTCCATGCATACTCTCTTCTGAGGTTTTTATCCCCAGGAGACCTAAAAGATTCTTGAATCCAGCCATACTCGGCGACTGCAGAGTAATCTTCTCCTCCGCCCAGCCAACACAAAAGTCCACGACCTACCCGCGTTGGCCCCCCTTTTACCAGCATCAGGTGCGGAGATAAATTCGGAGAACTTGCGGTTATGTTTCTGGTGTGCTGCGTTTGTTGTGATAGGGAGAAGTGATGTGCCGGAGGAGTCGTCTTCTTTGTTGACGAGATCAAACCCGTCTTCGTCGTTCGACGAAGTCCGGTTCGACTGAGCTTGGCCAACGTCCGACCATTCTTCATCGTGATCCTCATAACGCCTTTGCGATGTTTCACGCCTCAGTATAGCGTACTGAGAGGGCTGCATAGGATCCTCGTCTTCGTCATCAAGAGGCCCTCCTGCATACAGGAATGGCGATCCTGGGAGAGTAGGCCCCAGGCCAGGAGTTCCGGGCCTCGACGAGGCGCGAAGAGTTGGGCCGGAGAACACATTGGCGCTATGTGGGGTCCGTAAATTGCCAGGCAGGTTGTTATGGTAATTGGACTGCGGCGTGTTAGGCGAAAAGGGGCTCCAAGTAGGGGTCCATGCCAAGGGGTTTGACAGGCTCAAAACATTGGAGGGGCGTTGGCGAACCGGACTGCTTTGTCCACTCGATGATGTCGAGGAAGAGCCGACTCGGATTGGAGGCGGCTTCCATGGTAATGAACGATAGCCTTTTGATCTCCGGGAATTGAAATTAAACAGGAACAGGACGAAGAGGGTGAGGCAGAAAAGCGGGAGATAGAAAGTTGTATATATCCTAGTTTGGTCAGGAAGGAAGCAAGGCTTGTCGGAGATAGTGTTGTCAAGGGGGAACGCACGTAGACTGGGGTCCATTATCGATAGAAGCTGAAACCCTGGACGCCGAATATGAACGGACACGGAGAAGGACTTAACCGTCACCTCACGGATTGAGTGCTCGTCGTGAGGGATGGTATGGGTGTACTCGCAATAATCTCGGTTATCGCCACTAATTTAGTCAAAGCAAAATGGAAAGCGTCAGCGTATGTTTCGAGACTGATGCAGCTTTATTGAATGCGATCCGAGGTCGAAGAAGACATGTCTTGACTAACCTGAAAACGGCCACGGGTTGTAATTTATTCAGGAGATAGGTCGTGGTTTGACGTCCAAGCATGCTTTGGTATCCATGTCCTACGTCACGTCGGATCGTACCCTTTTCACGCAGAGGTCCACAATCCGCCATTTCTGGTCGTGCCAGGGGAATGTGACTTAGAAGTACCACCGGATTTTGGAATTTATCCTCCTTTTTCCCTAGAAACGAGATATTGATTATGAGCCTGGTTTGCCCTCCACTAGATGTTTACCACTCACTATCTCCAGCAATCTCGTTGACAAAAGCGATAGGTCCATCTGGAATTGGTTTCCATTTACCAAATGCAGTCCCTCGAGCCGCTCTTTGGTAGTCTTCGTCCACCAAACCTGGGGCATCCAAGGCAACGAATGTGTGGTTTTGGATCTCGAAAGACTGGCTCACGGGTCCGAATGACTCTGTGAAGTATTTCCGTACTCTTGTAGCCACCGGTGTTATCTCGCCCATTCTACGTTGTGCTTAATGAATATGCGCGAACCGAGGCTAGACTATACTTACGAGATGTCGTTATTCCCAGGCAAATAATATGTTGCTAACTTGTTCTTGGTGCTGAATAGATGCTTGAACGCTTCGGCTACCTTGGAATAGCTGAAGATTTGTCAGTACAAGTCATCGCGCGAATGGACTGGGCTTTAAGGGAATGACGCACATTGCGCCGTTGTTCGCATTCTTTCCATTCGCGAGCATATCTCCCAGGAATACCACGACGTCTGGATTCAAGCGAGTTGCGACGTGCCAACTCTTCTTGAGATTGAGGTGGTAAAAGAAACGGTGGAGAGCAGTGGTCCATGCTTCGCCGGGACTCTGCAGGAAATGATGCTTCATCTGAGTGTCCGTGAGCAGGAGAACATGCGCTACTTTCGAGCCACCCTCCTAAGCGATAAATGAGCATTTGAAAGTGAATCCAGCAAAGTGGGGCTGCCCATACCGTTGCGCGCTCGAGCGTTGGCCATCGGCAATCCCTCAGGCTCCAGTAGAAGACACCAATTTCTCCCCAAATGATTGCGATTATGCCTAGCACCTGAAGCACATACTTCCGTAAAACTGGAGAGTACAGATTACTCTGTCCACCAGACCGACCCGTCAACTGTGGTTTGGATTTCTTCATTGGCGGTTTACATGAATCAGAGGAAGAAACGCTGGTGTGTTTGGCGAAGCTGTAGGCCTAGTCTTGGATTGAGTTCCTGTTTATGTACTTGCAAGGAATGTCCTGCACCTTTAGACATGCAGCGTAGTCGACTATGAATGCCAGCCGAACATGCCAGTGACGGTCAAGGTCGTCGTCGTTTGGACGGCATCCAGCTATTTGTCTGTATTTAGGAAGGCATCATTCCTAGCAATGCTGGAGCGCGTTCACTTCACAACCATTCTAGATACTCTTTTGTTTCCTTGCGTCGCCATTTCAGCAATTCCAGAGTCTCAGGCAACTACGGATGTCCTCATCACAAACCTCATCAAGTCTGGACTCTGGAGAAAGCATATATATATGTATGTTGGTGCTCAATTTCCACATTTACCGTGATTGTGTAACCCTCGAAACCACCTCAAGAATCTGCTCAGATTGGCTTGAATGCATGCGGCCAGGCACTGGAGGTTGGTCTACTTTAGCGCTCGAGCAATGTCGAACAATAGGGTTTGTGGAGCAAGCGAGGTTCAAAGTAGACGACGAACAGGAGAAGGGGCGAAACTAGAAACGCCAACAATGACATCCCAAAACAATCCCTGATTTAATTGAACTGAGAGTACATATATGATATTAGACACAAATGTGTCGGAAAACGTATTTCTATATTCTCTATGTTCCCTTGAGAATGCAAGCGAAGAGATATATGCAGTGTGGCAGTCCATGAGTGAGCTGTGGTCAGAATTACAAATGAGTGAGAGGTATCAAAGTGATTGTGTACAATGCGTAGTCCAGGCTTATCAGGTCGAGCCCTTCTTGCTGTCGTCATCGGCGGCGTCCTTCTCCTTCCACCGCTCGTAGGCACGAGATAGCGTCCGATGTGCCAGAACAAACGGCTCATCCGTCCGTGCTTTGTTCCAAACGCGAAGTGCAAACTCCTTCTGCTCCCCTGACGTAAAGCTATCTCGCAAAATGGACAGTGCTCGATAGGAAGGAGTGAGGAGTTTGTTGATTCTATCCCACATGGATGGCCACTCGGGAGGCATGTGCACCAAAAGCGATTTGGCCCTACGAAATGAGATTGATCAATTAAACATTAGATTGTTCATTCGGACGGAACACACCTGTCCTTGGAGGATACTAGGGGAGGAACAATCGATCCAGCATATTTACCGCCATACCGTTGTGCGAGCTCCTCCCGGTCAACGTTGCCTCCCTTCTGCAATTCATTCTGGAAATCCTGCCAAACTTCCCTCTGCTGTTCCTGGTTCTTCTTGAACTGATGTTGCTTCTCCAAGTCAAGCGTCATCATGTAGTGTCGTTCCGTAGCAGCCTTGGCGCTGGCTGATGTCCAGAAGTACCATCCCTCTTGCCAAGTCTTTGTTGCCGGACCTTTGGAGGAGGATGAACGATCGTCGTCTGTCTCTTCGGGAACCTTGCCTCCGAGCAGACGAGGGAGGTTGGCTGGCTGGCCTTCTGCGGGTAACGGGTAGCTTGCCTTCCCTTCGGCGTCCACGTCCCGATGTCGTTTGAATGATACGATATTGCGAACCTCATGGGGGAAGACTTTGCGGATGCATACTGTCCGGCAGTTGGGTTCGCGACCATGAAAACGACCGGCGACGGATTGCGAGCAGTAGGTCATGCACCATTCGTCGGCCTTGGGTGAAAAGCGACCTGCAATAATGGTCAGGCAATTGTAAGATAGCAAGATACATCTCGGGTTCTCAGACTACACACCTTGCGGAGGTGTCAGAATCTTTATCGTTGGCCAATCCGCGAATGGTGGCTTGCGCGGCCGCTGTTGCTGCTGCTGCTGAGAAGCCTGCTGTGAGGACGGCTCTGCTTTGGACATGAGATAGTCGTGGTTTGGAGTCAAGAGGATATGGCCCCAATGTCAATGATGGCAGGCAGGAACCTTGTGCTGCCAATATCACAGCCTTTGGGGTCAACACTCTGGCAGCTTTGATCGCAGTCGTACCACGTAAGCCCGGTCGCCGATCGCCAACCGAGACCACCTGCTTTCGGGGCTTCAATCTGACTCTGAATAAATTTGGAGGACCTTTTGCCTCCGATTTTTTTTCTTTTCTTCAAACCTCTGCCGTATGAAGAATCGCTGTCGCAGCTCACGCACAGGGAGCTTCGTGCTCTCCTCTTCTGCTGTGGGGAAAGTCCCCGGAGATACAGAGAATATCCTCGTTCTGCTAGGGAAAGCCACCGGTTCTAAGCATGTCGGTCAGGGATGAGGATGGTGGAAACGATTTGGGTGGTCGAGACTTCGCGTCTCGTCACTCTCCGTTCCATTCACTCTGTTGTCTACACTTGAGTCCTCCAGGTCGGCGACGGCGGGGATGCGCAAAGATATGAGCGTGTTCTTTGCTCGGCTTGGAGGACAATGGTTAGGCGCTTTGTTGCTCATAGCCACAGTTATGCGATTGTAGACCTTTCCAGGTCGTCAACTCAATGGGGCTCACTCTCGTACGGCGGGCCAATTTTTTTCCTCCTTGGAGCTTTCATGCTCCTAACTATTAGGGTTTTGATCAAAATTGTGAGTTTTCCGATCCTTTTCTTGCTCAAATGATGTTCGATCTTCGGATTGAATTTCTTCAGGGAGAAATACCTCACCGAGGGCGTGCTCCAGAATTTGACAACCCTGATTTTTATTTTTGACTTGTTCCTTTCTTCGTAACTGCTTGCTAACATACCTCCAGATTCTATTACAGGTTGACAGGGATTTAAATATACAAAGTGTATACAATACGTTCGAAATATAACAAGTTTGGCTCAGATAGTCTGATGATCTAGATCCAGTCCATGTCTCCGCATTCATCAAAAAGTAGCATTTACACGCTAGCCTGGGTGCTGCCCTCGGCGGCGATCTCCAACTTTGCCTTGTGTCCCAGTTGGCGACGCATGATCTTGCCCGAAGGGCTGCAGTTTTTGACATCAGGAATAGAACTCGTGCTGAAACATAGAACACGTACATCTTGGGGATCTTGTCGATAACAACAACACCTCCTCGAAGGTGCTTGGGCGATTCGACCTGGGTCGTGATCCATGTCTGCACTTCCAGGGCGAATGCTTGCCTATCCTCTTCAGTTCTCAAGACCTCCGGGTTCTTGTGGACGATATAGGCTCGAGGAAGCTCAGTGCCCTCCTTGACGCTCTCGACACCGACAACGGCGGCGTCTCCGACTCCTGGGTGGGTGAGCAATACGCTTTCGAGGTCAGCAGGAGCAACTGCGGTAGTTGGAGAGAATTAGCCTATCATTCGCGTCAATTCGTTTCCAGTAAGTACCTTCAAAGCCCTGTAGAGATTTCGTGCATTAGATTCATCAAAGTGATGGGTGTTTTTGTATACGCACTTTGTAGACGATCATCTCATTCCTTCGCTCGACGACGTAATAGTAACCCTCCTCGTCACGAGTGAGAATGTCGCCAGTCTTGAACCAACCGTCTTCCGTGAAGGCGTTCTTGTTCGCAGTCTCGTTGTTGATGTAACGCTTAAGGATAAATGCTTCAGCAAACTAATTGTTGCCTATGCATCTGGAATAACCAACCTTGAAGATCGAGGGACCGCGCACCCAGAATTCTCCCGGCTCGCCAACTTCAGCGTCGAGGGTACCCTCGCTGTCGAGCACCAATCGAGCCTCGAGGTTGGCCAATAAGACACCGACGCTTCCAACCTTTCGGTTTCCATCTTTTCTTTCCAACAAGTGAGTGGTTGGAGATGTCTCCGTCAGACCGTAACCTACAACCCCAAGTCAATGACCTGAAGGTAGGCAGAAACAGGTATGGGAAAGGTACCTTGCAGGATGTCGACAGTCTTCTTTACTTTGTTCTTTGACTGGAGACGGTCTTGGACCTGCAGGAACTCGCATCAGCACATATATAGTGAGGGTCACCAACTGCAGAAGTTTACCTGCTTCTGCAGAGGCGCTCCCAGCGGTGCGGCACCACAGTACACGATGTCGATGGAGGTCATATCGAATTGGTCGACGGCTGTTTGTCGTGTCAGGCGACAAGAACGCATGAAGGTTCAGATTGGACATACCAGGGTGCTGGCTCAAAACGACCATGATGGGAGGGATGATCATGGAGACGGTGATGTGGTACTTTTCAATATTGGCGCAGTAATCGACAGGGTCGAAGTGGGACATAATCACGACGGGGATACCGAAGACAAGCGGGAGGTGAAGGACCATGATCGCACCTGTCCAGGGTAAATATTAAGATATATCCCCGAAAATAGGACAGGTACCGAACCGTATATGTGGTAGAAAGGAAGCAATCCGATGATTTTGTCGTAGTTGTGGTCGAGTTGGGGGAAGGCTGGCTTAGTGATGTCGATGACCGAGGTCAAGTGTCTGTGCGAGATCTGGCAGTAACACACATAATATTAGCTGAGGTCATATAAGCCAACACCGGCCTCTTACCGCGACACCCTTTGAATGGCTGGTTGTTCCTAGATGCGCCTTCAATGAACGCGGACTGCAACAGTAACGACCAAAGCCTTACCTGAAGTGTAGGAGACATATACGGTCTCGTTGGACTGTTCGCCGTCGAAAGCCTCCTCTGCCTTCAACGTTCCGAGCTGGAGCAAGTCTTCCATGGTCAACAGACCCTTGGCTTCGGGGCAGTATGGAGTAGCGGGTCCTCCAGCCCATTCGACGCTGTTGGGCAAAACGATGATTCTTTGACGGGCTTCTTGAGCAGGCACGCCGAGCTCCTTGAACATCTCGAGCACAACGGGGATTCCTAGTTCGCTAGAGAATATGAGGTGGGCCTGGTTCTCTGTGTATTGGGTGGCAAGTTGGCGAGCATCGAGGATATCCTTCGCCGGGGAGAATCTCAAGCCAGCCGCGACTGCAAAAAGAGAACGTCAGAGGGCTCAAGCTACTCAAATGTATGCATTTACCTGATCCAAACAACGCGATGGGATATGCAAAGGAGTTGTGAGAGAACATCAGAATCTTGTCTCCGCGAGTTGTAGGGTAAATAGGATGGTTTCGAAGACCGAAGCCCAAAGAGAGAGCGAGCTTCTTCGTATGTTCGCGCGTGAGGGTTGTGCCCGTCTTCGCATCGATGAAAGCTGGGTGGGTGGCTGGATATGCGCCGACGTTGCCTGGGACAGAGGAGGAGGAGAACAGGTGGCTGAAGATAGAGCGTTCGTGGACGAAGACGTCAGCGAAGGGGGACCTGAAGATCTTTGGTGCAGTCATTTTGATTAGTGGGTTGGGTAAGAGAGTTAAGTTGAGGATACTGAATGAACCGAAAGCATTATCTGAGCGTTATATATTCCTTAATCCGACTCGGGGATGAGGTCGCAAGACGCGGGGCAGAATAGGTACGGAGTTGCATCACTGACACTCAGGTCAGGGGTTCGGGGAGTACGCATAGTCGACGTCCCCGGAGTCCTGACACAAGTGGGTCCCCGTTGCATAGACAGGCTAGCCAAGTGGATGGTTCCTTGGTTTGGACGTTTCGGTTTCAGGCAGGTGTGGGCGTATCTGTCCAATCCGATTTTGTGGATTGGTGTCAGAACGCCGATTACCGACGTCAGTAGAGCCCTATTTTGTTGCATGCAGAGACCGCGTTTTGGTGTTGACCACTTATAGCACAAACACGAGTTGAGATACCGCGTCCCATGGTGACAATAATCATCTCTTCCACGAGCATGGTCTGTCAACTAGTCTGGTCTCGGCGTAGATGGTGAGAGGTTCCGAGCATTGTCAGCCATTTCTGACAATCGCCAGTGGACGGAGATCACAAGAGGCGGCTTCGTAAAGAGCTCCAAATAGTACTTAGACGCTGGCGTGGTATGGAAGGCCAATTACAGTCTGCGCGAGTTTATCGGGTTGAACTTGATCATCGAGAGTTGTGGTTCTAGACGGGGAATGGATGTCAGTTTCGGATGAATGTTGCTCTTAGAGATTGTCTCAGTTTGCTATTATCTCCCAGTTCGCATACGTCGACAGGCGTCGCGACTATTTCGAAGATGAAGGGGAGAAGCAAAGAACCAAGATATTTCGTTTTGCGGGACAACGGATGGCAACAGGGATGCACAGCCACAATGCTGGCAAAGGAGTACAGCACAGCCACGTACCAGCTCTTTCACACCTTCGTCGTTGACTCGCTCAGAAACTCAGCCTGCTGGTCTCTGTTATCTTTTTCTAACTGACAATACCCGTCTATCATACCATTGGCAGTAATCGTTAATCATGGCATCTCTCCTCGAACGCCTCAGTGCACCAGGCCCTGTCCGTTCAAAATCAGGCTCTGGCCGTTCTTCAGGCCCATACGTGCGTGTCTTCTCTTCGCGCTCTCAAGGACGTCTTTTCCAACTTTCGGCAATTCCAGAACAAGAATGGGAAAGCCCCGAAGGGTGATATCGAATCGCAGTGGTCTCACGATCTATATGAAACCCACAACTCATTATCCGCGCGTCTTGGAGGAGTACCCATCGCTCCGAAAGCCAATTTGAACAACCTCGCACAAAAGGCTCTTCAAGAAGCCACCTCCGCTATCAAGGCCGACCAGCTCTCCATAAAGGGAGCATCATCGAAGGGCAACATTGTGGAGGTTCGCGGGCTTTTGCAGGGAACGACAGCGGAAGACGTGACTGCTATCTTCAAGGCCTGCGGTGTCATTACCGACCGGAAACTCGTCCAAGGAGGGCCAGATCCACGCGTTCGGCTACACTTCAAGACTGCTGAGGCTGCGCAAGCGGCATTCAAGAAGTTTGACGGACAACCCGCTGACGGAAAGGTTTTGCAAGTGACAATCGTCGGGACTTCGACAGCAGGTCAAAGCTTGGCGAGCAGGTTTGGAAAAGATGGTTTGGGGTTGGTCAGAGAGGAGGGCAGCGTAGATATTCTGATGGACTCGACAGACACATCTTCGTACGTTTACCTTCCTTGTCGGTTGAACGGGAATACTGAATGCTGCTTCCAGAAAGCTGAGGTCGGATGCACTCCTGAACTCAGATCCTCGTGCACACATCTTGGTAGCTCCTCCTGGTACAAATCCGGCGGAATATGTGCAGGACTCGCGGGGTGGAAGACGAGGCGGCGGAAGAGGCGGGCGCGGACGACGGGGACGCGGTGGTCGTCGAGGGGGAGGTGGTGATAGCATGGTCACAGACTAGAGGCATCTGACATCCAGAGTTCTTGTTATCGTTGCTATTCGACAGCCCATTCCATGCTACATATGCCTTTGATCCTGCGGTACTCTACTGTTTGTACTACTTGTTATATTATTCTCCACTCAGCTTGTACATATTTCATTCGCATTTTCGGTCAATCGGACACCTTTTTTGTTGGGGAGGTATCTGGCCAACTGGTGTAATATTTGTTATAAAGAGCGTATCACCTAGAAATTAGTTGGTGAATCACAACGGGCTGAGAATGGCACGCGTCAGAGAGATTGGCACATCATTTGCTCACATTTGGTCAATCAAACAGCACGCAAGTCCCAGGTGCCAGCCAGCTTCACTCCACTCCCTCGCGCGCCTCAGTCAGCTCCGCTGCCCCTGTTCTTCCCTTTACCTTTAGCTTCTCATCAATCCATAGCCCCAAGTCAACATGAGCGGTATGTCTTCCTTTTGTCCGTCAAATTTCAACCATCTGACGACGAAAATGCTATCAAGGCTGGTTATTCTTATTCGCGGTTTTGTACTCGGCGGGTCTGCTGTTTGGGATGGTGTTCTTTGTGAGTAGTAGCTGTACGGGGTTTGCTTTTTCTCATTGAATCCGTCTCCAGGTTATCATGTTCTCGGACTTGGAGAGCGACTACATTAACCCGATCGACCTGTGCAACAAACTCAACCAGGTAATACGGAATTCCGTCATTTTCACCCGCACTTGTTGAAGCCCTTTCAGTTTGTTCTTCCGGAATATGGGGCGCATGCATTCCTGGCTATTCTCTTCCTGCTCTGGGGACAATGGACTGCATTCTTGTGGAATCTCCCCCTATTGGCATACAACGGAAATAAGTTCGTGGAATTCGAGTCCAACTCGGCTCCGTATTAAATGTTACTGTTATTTGCAGGGTGTTCAAGAAAATCCACATGTACGATGCCACCGAAATCTTCAGGACGTTGTCTGGGCACCAAAAAGAGACATACTTCAAGCTTGCTTTCTACCTGCTCTCCTTCTTCTACTATCTCTACAGGTCTGTTCCATTCACGCATGACTGTGCGCCGCAAAGGTTGACATGACCTTTCAATTCCAGGATGATCGTTGCCCTCGTCGCCGAAAACCCATGATTATCCTGACTAAATCCCCATCTTTGCGTACATCCGTTCGGCAGCGCGTTCTGTGGCCGTTTTGGGATCGGACGCTTGACTGGGACTGTGTACGACTTTCACGAGCTCGAACGATACCGTTTTAGATGACTTTGAAGCGCTGAATGGAGCGGACACTCAGAGAGCACGTTAGGCGCTCTGGTATGCTCTCTCCTAGTACGCTAGATTACCCTTGCTTCAATATATGATCTCACTCCAAATCCACCGTTGCGGCCTACTTCAGGGTTTGACTACGAGAGGATCAATACATAGCTTGTTGTTAAGAAGTTGTTGCGAGTGTACTGACATCCCAGTGATCTCCTTGTCGCATCATCACGCGCTTGGCCACGTGTAAAGCACAAAACGTCACTGGGCTTCAAGGAAACTGTGCGCCGGTGACGGACTGGCTGCACTGTTTGACGTTCCTCCGTTCATCTTCCCTTTGGCTTTCTCTGTTCTTCTCTGTCTTTGGCCATCTGAAAGTACTTGAGCCACCTAAAAGTTAAGAATATATCATATAGACGGGATTAAATATGGGTGGAGCAGGTACGCTCATTCGGATTCCATATTTCTCCAACGCCTTTGCTGATCACTCCTTCCCTCTGTGCACCTCGTATCTCGACCCCTGTCTCGCCCTAACTGAAACAACCCCTTGTCGACATCCCCAACATAATTGGAACGAGCAGGATGGCTGTTTTTGTTCGCGGTGCTTCTGGCTGCAGGTTTACTGTTCTGCATGGTCTTCTTCGTACGTGATATATGGCTTGGATAGATGTGTATAACCCCGGTCGTGGACCCTCTAACCCTGTGCCGGGTACACCTCATAGATCATAATGTTCTCGGATTTGGAATGCGACTATATCAACCCTATTGACCTGTGCAACAAACTAAATCAAGTACGCGTTCTGGATCACTCATAAACCAAAACTCCACCCTCATTCACGACCCCGAACTATAGTTTGTGATACCCGAACACGCTGCCCATGCCTTCCTCACCGTCCTATTCCTGATATCTGGGCAATGGGTAGCATTTTTGCTCAACGCACCACTAGTCGCGTTCAACGCAAACAAGTCCGTCCATTTTCAATCCAGTCTTCCCCGTTTGCTCATCGAGGTATTTTTCAGAATATTCAAGAAGAACCACATGTACGATGCAACAGAGATTTTCCGGACGATAGGAGGTCATAAGAAAGAGACGTTCCTCAAGCTCGCGTTCTATCTTCTCTCTTTCTTCTACTACCTCTACCGGTATGCAAGCGCTTATTCGCGGTCTATGACTGCTGGCTGAACTTTTTTTTCTAGGATGATTGTCGCACTGATTGCTGAGAGCTCGTAGTAGATTGTACACCGTTTATTTTCAAGTGTTCCTTGAAGAGTTGCTTCAAGTATATTTTGCTTGACATTTGTTCTCTTCGATCCTTACTTTGCTTTGTTGCTTCTGTTGTAGATAGATAATAACGCTATGGTGATATTGTACAGCATATTGTATTTGGGCTATCTACGGCGCAACTATTGGGATAGCAAAAATTGGATGTATGGACCACCGACCCATCTCCCCCTTGAAAAGAAGCAAGGACGAGATGAAGGGTGCTAAGACGTCCAAATTTCTCTGAACACAGCTTGACACTCGAACGTCTGCTTGGACAATGCACCGAAATGCAAAGAACAGACATGAGCAACATTGGGAAAACTTTATAGCTGTGATGCCGCACGAAGAAAAAAAGAACGCAGGACGCGCCTCTTTTATAGGACACTTTAGAGCGTGGGAACCGTTTGGTTTAGGGGAGGTCCGAGCGGATGGTGCTGGCACTTGAACCTTTTTGAACGTTTACAGCCTTCTCAGTCAATTTCCTTTTCGCAAAGTGCTTGGAAATGTGCCACAACATATGGTCATCACGAAACTTTGTGCACATCGACTCGCATGGATGTGCTTGATGTGGGATGATTTCGAAGAATAGGAGGGAAATATAAACCCAAAACTCACTTGACGGCTTTAACTTGCTCTTCGATCATGCCCCTCTATCTCTGCGTTGACTGTGGTGGAACGAAGACGGCTACTGTCATATCGGACAGCTCTGGCACAATAGTCGGTCGAGGCAGCGGTGGTCCATCTAACATCACCTATCTCTCGGTTGAGGCCTTCATATCTGCAATCACAGAAGCCATCGTCGAAGCTCTCAAATCTGCTCTACCGGACCATGCAGACTATTCTCTTCCAGTTGCAGACGGCAAGGAGTCGTTCTTTGCTGCGGCATGGTTTGGGGTGTCTGGAGCCGATTCACCATCTGCGATCGCAAAAGTGACGCCTGCCATCTCGTCCCTCATTGGCATCCCTGCTGGTCCAAATTTGGCCATAGCGAACGACACTCATCTCCTTGCTGCACCAATGCGCATGTTCCGCGAGGTGACCCATGCGATTGCCGTCATCGCAGGAACTGGGTCAATCGCCGTCAGCTTCAAGGAGGTGGCTGGGAAGATCGATGAACTTGGTCGTGTGGGTGGTTGGGGTTGGATTTTGGGAGATGAAGGAGGAGGATATGATGTGGGACGTGAAACCCTACGCCATATCTTACGAGAAGAAGATCTTGCTTCGGTCACTGGAAAGCCCTCCCCACCAAGCAAGCTCCGGGACCGCGTCCTTGCGCGTTTCGGGGTGGCTCATCCTATGGAAATCTTCGGAGGCGTGTACCATGGCGATCCCAACGCTACATCGCCAGATTCTTCATTCGCTGCGGACGATATTCGCCGACTGCCCAGGGAAAAGAGGATTTCCTGTCTCCCTCGGCTAGTGTTCGCCGCCGCGTTCGACGAAGACGATTGGTTGGCCAAGCGAATTTTGGCGACTTGTGTAGGGAGTTTGGCCTCACAAGTGGCTGTCCTACTTGGAGACGGCGAGAAAGACACCGAAGGGAAATTTGTCGACCCGGCAAAGGCTGTGATTTCGTTTGGAGGTTCCCTGGTAGGGAATGAAAGTTATCGCCAACTCATTCTGGACGACCTCGCTGGCCGCGGTTACACATTCCCCCATGTCTACTTCGTCGAAGATGCTGCAGCAACGGGAGCGATCGCTCTGGCAGCTGCGAATGCAAGTCAAGCCGATAACTAGGTTATATGTCGCACAGTACTTTCTGTATCTCGCTCACAGTTGAATTCAAGACGTTCAGCGATGTTGCGAACGTTGTCCACGATCGAGTTTCACTCACGTGAATTTAGTTGTCATCGTCTTTCTCAAGTTCAATTGACTAGACGGCCCTTCGATTGCATGTGCCTTTACATGATCACTCGCCCCCTCTCTCCTGCCTTTCGTCATCCCCGTCGTGCCGGTTTCTGGGTCGGCTGAGACTCTGAAGTCTGATGTACAAGCTCTCTCGCGTTGCCTACCTCAGTGTGGTTTCTTACGTCGGATTCTCCGTCCTCTACACAACACGAACGATTTTCAGCAGCATATACCCGACTGTGGCATCTAGTCATGGACCTTCTGTAAATAATCCGATCCGTATCGCAAAGGAAACTTGGGAGAAGGATCGTTCTGTAACAAAATTGGACTACCGGATTTCCGACGACCGTTTACTCGATTCGCATTTGGCGCAACCTCTCGACATTCTCAACGCTTCGTTACCTACTATGACAGAGGCCTCTCGTTCTATTTCTTCTGATGACATTTTGTTTTCCAAGGCGTTTTCAACCTCTATGCGTCCTAGCCATGTGGTTCCCTACTTTTACAAGGCTTCTGGTCCGTTTGCGGAGGACGAGGTGACGATAACCAGTATCATAACGAGCGATAGGCTGGATGTATTTTCCAGGCTTGTCGAGCGATATCAAGGTACGTGCGGTTCTTCACTAAATAGTATTCATTCCACTCACGGGGCTTACCTTCAGGTCCGATATCAGTTACGTTCCATGTCAAGAACGACACCATGGTCCCAAAAATTCTCGATTCGTTGCAGAAAATCTACACAGCCTCGGAACACATGAGGCGTTATGTCGATATTCACCTGGTGTTGGACTCATTCGACCGTCAATTCAATACCTGGCGTAATATCGCTCGCCTTTTCGCTCGGACCGACTTTGTAATGATGCTCGACATCGACTTCTACCTTTGCACCGACTTTCGCACCACCCTCCGAGATAACGCATGGTTGCGGCAAAAACTGGAAGAAGGGCTTTCCGCCTTCGTGGTCCCCGCTTTCGAGTACACGAATCCTCGAGAAGAGAAGGTTTATTCCACCTTTCCCCAAACCAAATCGGTACGTTGACGGGTGTGTTGTTTTCCCATAAGATCTTGGCGGGTTAATGGTTTCTCGTAATTCTAGGAACTATTGCCATTGATCAATACAGGGACGATTGATATGTTTCATGCGTCCTGGAAACCTGGACATAACAATACTAATTATGCCAAATTCTACTCTGCGATACCAGGCGATATCTATAAGATTACGGAGTATCAATCAGCATATGAGCCATACATTATATTTAAGAAGGCAGGGCCGCCTTGCTATGTTCTTTTCAAAGCTTTAGCTGAATACATTCGTGCTCTGCTGATCGTGGGCTCGTTCGACGCAATATAGGTGCGAAGAAAGATTCGTCGGCTATGGTGGCAATAAAGCAGCATGTCTTTTCGAGATGTATCTCTCAGGCGTGAGCTACTATGTTCTAGCAGACCACTTTATCATACACCAAACCCACCTCTACGAGGAATCGGCACGAAGAACCGAGGTGCATAATATTTCAGCCTTTCAAGAAGAACTTCTGCTCACCGAAGACTCGGGCTTTAGCGAAAGTACAATCGCAAGATATACGCGGGATTCAGAGAAGAGGCCTGCTTTAGGTTGGTGTCCGTCTGGCTCCGGGAATTTTGCGGCATTGACATATTTCATCGCCTCTGCCTTGGCAGATACTTGAGAAGTTACCGTGATAATGGGACGCTGAATACAACCAGGGCCAGAAACGCGATAACGGAGTGTAGAAAATTAAAGGCGATTAGGGTAGCTGGAGGCCAGGTAGGCAACCAACCTTGTCATGCGACCCAGCGGCCCCCGTCCGCCAACTAACAAAGTTGCCGGTGCCACAGTTGCTGGGCGACTAATTGCCGTCACACATTATCCCCGCTCTGAACACAATGTTACGTAGTCTCAATCGCAATGCCAATTGTCACTTGACTTGCACCATGTCCTCTCGCTGTGCAGTTCATGTGAAGGCTTGTGAACGCCTGTCAGATGGAGGAATAAGAAGCCTGGAGGGTTGATTACCATGTACTCACTCCAAGCCTTCTTTCCACACAGACGAATGCCTGCGGCACTTTGAACCGGAGGAAGGCGGTTTTGAAGCGCAAGTAAGCATGACGAATCTGACGGGAACCTAAAACAGTTTCCTGAGTTTCCATTTTGCCTCATTCCTCCGAACATTGATATGTCGCGTAAAGCGCTGGCAACCCCAACGCAGCAACGCGATATGCCCTGCCAGCTATGGTGGAACAGGAAGGGACAGTGAGGCGTGTGCGTGCTTTTCTATTGGGATCCCCCGAATTCTGAAGGACCAAACCACAAGAACGGTGAATGCGACGATCGAAGACCTCGGATACCTGACCGATTAGAAGCTGAAGACATTCATGATGGATGTCCATATGATGTATTCTGTGGGCGACAGAGAAAAACAGATCTCAGTTCTTGAGAAGCCGGCGAACTGGCGTCCCAGCCTATCGGTTAGTGAAGTTCCACCAACTTGACCTGCGCAACACTCTCCCCAAGGTGAGGCTCACCGGCGACCCTATGTGTTTGGTGTCTTAGACTGCCGTACACTGGATCTTTTGAGACCGGATAGGATCAATGACATCGAGACTGGGATTCAGGGGGTAAGCGTCTTCTTGCGAAACGGAAATGCTTGCACACGCCTGAATGGAAACAGTGGTACTTTACACAACCACTTCGCAACGAGGCAAAAAATATGTTCGCAATAAACCCGAAGAAGGTGGCCGGTTGGCTCGGAGAGGAGCCTCGTTTTTGGGCAAAGCTGAGAGAGGAGACCGGGAGGCGACGCCACAGGTCGAAGTCCGGCCGGAGGTTGCCTAATGCGTAGAAATCAAGTGCCCCTGTGTGCAGATTTTTTTCTGGAGGATTGGCGTTGGAATCTATTGGAATCCGCATCGAGTATGCCTTCTGCTTTGATGTTCTCCTCGCCAATAACCAATTCCCCGTGACACTTAATAATTATATATCCGCTCCCTACATAAGCCACTTCCATCCCCACAATACCCCGTCCCATCTTTCTTCAACCTTTCTTTCCCAATGCCTCCCAAGGTCCTAATCTGCAGTACGTCCCCCGTCTGGTCGCCAGTCTTCAGTTGCCGACTTTTACACAGGTACAATTGTCTGGGCACACGAGGAAGTCAAGTCACTTCTCGGAAATATCGCGGACATTGTTGTGAGTCCCAACCCGTGCCCGGAAACTGATGGATGGCGTTGAACAAAGGGCACTGTTAGCATGTGGACTCGCCAAATCGCGCCGCTTTCCTGTCCGAGTTCAAGAAGGGGGGGAAATACGAAGGCACTGTCGGGATATACAGAGAGAATGACTCCGCCAAGACACTCGGTGTCTTCGACAAGGAGTTAATTAACGGACTGCCATCGTCCGTCCGATGGATTGCACACAACGGCGCTGGGTATGACCCAGTGGACGTACATGCGTGCATAGCAAAGGGCAAGTTAAACCCTAAGCCTCTTCATGAAACTGCCAGATGATTAATCTTGAGAAATCTTGCAGGAATCTACCTTTCGAACACGCCCGGGGCGGTCGATGATGCGACCGCCACAACCGCGCTGTACCTGCTAATATCCACTCTACGACAATACTCGTCGGCAGAACGTTCTCTCCGCGCGTTGAAATGGAAACCAGCTGGTCTGAATACCATTTCACATGACGTGACCGGTCGAACCTTGGCCATCCTTGGTCTTGGGGGTATTGGTTTGCGATTGGCAGAGCTCGTCCAGTCGTTCCCGATGAGGGTGATCTATCATTCGAGGAAGAGAAACCTGCAAGCCCCCAGCTATTGCCAATACTTTCCCAACGTGGAGGAGATGCTGGCCCAAGCTGATGTCCTGAGTATTCATGTTCCCCTTCGCCAGGAAACTGTGGGCCTCGTCGGTGAAAAGTTGATACGAGCGTTGAAACCAAGCGCAATTATCATAAACACAGCACGTGGAAAGGTTATCGACGAAGAAGCTCTCATCAGAGCTTTGGAAGACGGCCATGTAAGTAGTCTTTTCTTGCATTTTACTCATGTGGCCACCGGTAAAGTTGACATTCCATTTCAATAGCTTGCAGCCGCAGGACTTGACGTATATCCGAACGAGCCCGAGGTCAATCCCAGGTTCTTAGAGTTTCCTCAAGTGACTCTGCTACCACATATGGGGACGGAGAACCAGGACTCCCAGAAAAAGATGGAGGTTCGGGCCTTGACCAACCTGCGGGATTTCTTGACTACTGGACAGGGGAAGGACCTAGTTCTCGAATACAAGCAGAATCCGGCCGCTGTATCGAAGGTGAACTCGAAGTTGTAGACATGTTTTTCTCCTAGGAAGCTGACGCTGTTCGAAAGAATTGATCTTGGATTATTGGAGGGTGGTAGCACGTGTATGTAGTGGATCTATGATCATCCTAGCAGTCAGGTAGCGGAGATATGAATGAGTTACTGTGATCAGCACGAGGCGTCCTTGAGGCTGGCGCTGGCCATTTAATGGCATCGTTAGACGGGCACTGCCTCGAATTACTTGCACTTGGAGATAATTATCCACCATGAACGCGGAAAGCGAAACCCCCCGTACAGCAACCTCCAGGCGAGCGATGAAGGAGCCTACAGCGACAGAGATCATCAAGAACATGACGGAGACTGTGCACGAATTGTAAGTCCTCGACGAGAATAATCAACCTTGGATTATCATCGTGTCTTTCTTGCTCCAGGAGCGAATCGTCGTCGCGTTTGAGGTCCCAGTCCAAAGCATTAGACGGTGTTGCTTCTTCGGTCACATCTGTAACGTTACAGCATCGGTTTCAGCCATCTGCCAGAACTCTGACGTGCACAACTTGGACCAGGACGATCCGCTCGCAGAAATCCAACGATTGCGCGATATGTTGCAACAACATGATGCAGAACATACAAGAAGAATGCAAGAAATAAAGACGAATCTGCAGAGAGACTTCCACGAGGGAACCCGGGAGACCTTGTGAGGAAATCGCCATTTCCCGATCATTTCGTGGATTAATCCGCAATTAATTTGCGTACAGCGAGGAAGTGAGAAACGGGCTCCGTTCCAAGCTAGAGCAAGATGTGAAGTCGGAGGTTGACATACAGATTCGGGAGCATATACCCTCCCCACTCAGTCAGCAGGTTGAGGAGACCAAAGAGCAGCTGAAGATCGTGAAAGATTCTCTGATTAATTCGTAAGTGGCGATTTAGTTACCCTGTCTGGTATACGGGGCGGTGTTAACATGAACCCGTTCTATTCGGTATAGACGGTCAAGAATAGACAACTCAGAGTTAGAGGCGAAGAACCTGTATGACCCATTGTCGGTGGTGTTAACGCCGGAGGGGAAGCAAAGCAAATATTGGCCTGCTGACCTAGGATCATTGTTCGCATACGACCGTGAGTTAACGATTGCTCCGCCGTATTGATGGATTGACCAATGGATGTGGCGTAGTTGAAAGTGCAAGGTTGCTTGTCAAAGATTTCGGTCTTGTGGATTCTGATCAGTTACATGTCAACTTTCAGCGCTTTCTTGCGCACATCGGTAAGCGCCTTGACTTGGTTGCGTTTGGCTCAAAGGTTAAGTGGCGTTACAGGCACCCCCATCGATTTATTCATCCCGGCCACCAAGGATTGAATATACATGCAACGGCGGTAATGCGGGTTGGAGAGACGAGCCTGTGAACATGATTGGAATTAGGGGCACAGTTTCCTGGTGGTCGCCATTTGATATTTCTGCCTTGTCTCCGTGATAAGTATCCCTGACAAACGATAGTTGGCATTTGGCTCGCGTCAGGGGAGCGAAGACACCGGAAGTTCTTCGTATCAGTGTCAGCGTGTGGAAACGGTGTACGGAAATCTGCGAAGAAGTTGGTTAGTGTGTATAACCGTAATGGAATAGTTATCAGAAACAGACTGCGTTCCAAACAACCAAAAGCGGTCGCAATTAGCCAAGCTCAGGCCAGAGCTTGCTATCGACTCGCACCGCACGTAGCCAGGACAAGGTATTTACGCACCACGCGAGGACATTTAGCAGATTCGTTGTGATGTGAGAGTTCTTCTTTCTCTGTTTATCTGCATCTTTCGATGGCGACGCACACCCGTTTTGCCAGCAGTCAGAAACATACAATGGCTTCGACGCCCTCGAGAGCACCAAGTGTGAGCGGCCTGGCCGTCACGACGACCTCGCCCCCTGACACGATTTCTGAGCTCAAGAGCTCGTCGAATTCTATCGCTGCTGGAATTGGGGAGGCGATACATGCGTTGTTTTCGGCCAGTTCTCATTCACAGACTACGACGCCAATAATGATTGATTGTGGGGAGCGAGTTATGGCGCTGGGAAGAAAAAGGATGGGGGCGATGAATGGGCGGGTATGCATGTTTCTGACACTTCAAGACCCCCTCGTTTCTGACGTGACGGACTTCTAGAACGCTTTCCTGTACCTGAAGAGCAAGTTTGGACTATTAAGCACATCCGCGCCATTGTATCTGTCTGCAAGCTTCACGGGGAGTCCGGACAAGTTTGTCGAGGTCGATATGGATGCTTGGGAGGAGCTTGTTCCGTACATCGAGAAGCTGAGGATTGTTGGGTGAAATGCAGCACTGGAGGCAAAACAGATATTCTGTGACTTGGTTTCTGAGTAATAGTCATGATTCATGAAAGATAATAGAATAGTGCAATGTGGAATTGAGAATTGCAGGGGAAGAGAGAGGCGACCCCGCACGTGGCCAAATTTAGGAACAAAGTGATGTGTTCGAGCTTCTCCACTCGAACTTAACAATCGGCGGAGTCTAGTTTGCTCCTGACCACCATCCCGATATTCTGTATGAATGGCGGTACGTCTGCACATCAGCCTGCAGATCATGGCCCTCATCGTGCCTTATAGCATGAACTGTCTCCTTTAGACCAGGTTCAAAGGGCTTATTTGAAATTCACCCATTCAGAACTGGTTCTCTTCCTCAAAGTCCGCAACCTCCCAATTTCTGGCGCCGAACATGAACTAGCATTTCGTCTAGCCAACCACGACCTTCACACGTACCATTTTCCTGCAGCTTGTCATAATGCTCGAAGATCCAGCTCGCCGTCAAGGCCTTCGCCGACGTTCTCCAAGACGTTCGCCAAATTCCGGTCGCACATGAGTCCGGATCTGCCTGTGGAAATAATTGCCGATATCCTGGACCAAGTCGGTGACTGGGAGCTCACCAGGGCCATTGGCGTGCCAACATCGCTACCACGCCCGACAGACTGGTCTCGAGCAACCAGCACCGACGAAGCGTGTCTAAGGGGAGACGTTCACGCCGTCCGTCGCGCCAAACCCAATGCCACCTCCAACTGCCTCACCAAACTCGGAGCAGTCTCCATAATCCGCTTCGGCTACGTCAAAATCCTTGAATACTTCCTTTCCAACCACCACAAAATGTTCCTGTCGGCGTTCGAGAATGACCTCATACCTATCAAAGCATCCCGGTACGGCCGTACGGAGGTTCTTAGTTGGTGGAAACATGGGTTCGAGTCCCACCCGGACTTGGTTCCTGCACCAGAAGCGACGTCGATATCAGAATCGATTGACGGAGCTTCTCGGAGTGGACAGGTTGCGTCCCTTGATTGGTGGCTTAACCAAGGGCCGTCCTTTGAATACACGGAGGCGGCCCTAGAATATGCTAGTGCCAAAAATCAGATTGCGGTGCTGGATTGGTGGAAGGAGCAGAACAAGGGGAAGGGTCTTCCACTGAAGATTGGGCGTGTCATGGATATGGCAAGTAGGGCCGGCAACGTCGAGGTCCTGGAGTGGTGGGCGACCTCGCAACTCGACTTCAAGCACGACAGACATGCATTGCAGCATGCGAGCTGTCACGGCAAGGTAGAAGTGTTGCAGTGGTGGTTGGGGAGTGGCCTGCAGCTTCATTTTGATCAAGAAGTCCTGACGGGTGCAACGAGGCATAATCGACCAGAAGTACTGGAGTGGTGGGATGCATCTGGTTTGCCTGTGCAATACCGTATGTGCGATATAGAGGAGGCTTTGGAGGATGCCATTGGGGGAGGGGATGCTGCGGGAGCATGGTGGAAGGCAAAAGGTGTGGATTTTAACGCCAACGATAAAGAATGGATGAAGCTTCAGAGCCTCAATTGATCATCTTTATTATCTACTCGGGCGGGGCATCTTCATATACGCTGCAGCTGCACCCTATCTCCGAATGTACTTTAGCGCTGTTTTCTTTGACTTGGGACTCGGGCCTATTCTTCTATCTCTCCTCGTGTTTGATACGGATGTCACATTGACTGCATCATATTAGGTCGTTCACATTTGTATAATAGTATCAGAATTAATCCGTCATTCATGCTTCAAGTAACCTATCAACTGAGAGACGGTCATATGGTACCTTGTTCGCGCGAGCGTTCGATGCATGGTGTCGTCGGCGAGAAGATCGAGATGTTCTTGCTCCGTGTGCACGGGTCAGCGGTAGACCGAGGGTGGATAGAGAAGCAAGTTCCAGGATTCTAAGTCGATGTGTTGCGCACCAAATGGTAATTGTCCTGCGGCACCTTCCATGCCAATAGGTTGGTGCGGATGAGAAGGTAATAACGGTGTTCGGTTGCCTTGAGAGATTCAAATGTGCAGTGAAGTGATGTGTTGACAGCCGATGATAGGACAGGCGCCTCGCACAGCATGATATCAGGTCACTTGAGCATTCCAGAAACGCAGAGCTCTGGGATCTCTGTGGAACCAGAGCAATACTCAAGAGTGGACATAGATTCCGTGTCTTCAAGAAGTCGGGCAAGAAAGAAGAACAGAGTCCAGCCAGAGGACGGTTCTACAGATTGGAATTCGCTCGCAAGATGGTGGTAAGAAGGAAAGAAGGTACTTGGAGGATTGCACGTCGCACGAAAGCAAGTCTATACTCCACGTGACGCAAAACATTTCGCGACACCGAAGGTCTCCGTGTCGCCATCGTTCCTCATCCACCCCAACAATACCAGACAAGCAGAGCTTCCAGGGTCGTCCATGGCGCAATGCTCCGTGCGTAGCTCGACGCTCAGCCTATCCCACCGCCTCCAGGGCCCCAAGCGGAACGTGTTCCGCCAGGCTTCCCGCTTTACCAGCACCGTCACCGCATCTGCCAACAATTCGTCGCGGAATGCCGCCCCTGCTGCTGCTCACGGGCCTCAGGAGCCGCTGACACTGCTGCATAAAGTGTCGAGCCTCTTACCGAGGGCTTTAGATGGCCAGGGATCGGGTTCGTCGTTGACGGTGGACATTTGGGAAAAGGTCCTTGCTCGGGCGTTTGAAGACTTGTCTTCCAGTGCGCAGCGGCCGCTTAACATTACAGGTACGAATCTGACATATTGCAACTAGTACTGACACTGACTTTGACCTGTTAATTCAGTTTATGGTCTGGACAGAGCAGCCGGTGCCGAAGACCTGGTGACGGCTCTGGTAGTTGACCCTCTGGGCTCGGACGAGCAATGGAAAGCAGTCCACGAACGATGGTCCGGTTCGGCGTCAAACCATTTGAACATATCGCAAGTCAATTCTTATTCTATCATATTGGTCCAATCAACCTTTCACTTTGACAGACATGACGCACAAATCTCAACTGACATAACCGCGTCGACTATCCGCGTCCCTTCAACCTATCTCCAACGCTTCCCGGTGCCAATAGAAATCACAGAGCTCCGTTCAGCGTCTTCACCTATCACATCCTCAGGAATGCTCGATGGAAAGACACTAACGGCCCTCTTCCAATCCGACATCCCCATCCTCGTCTGCAACCCTCTCCTCACTTCACTCCCAACCCTCCTCTCAACAACACTCTTTCCACAAAAGACTATCATAATCCTCCGCTCACCCCATGTCCAGCAATCCACATGCGATATCATCCAGACTCTGCTCGCAAACGTCCCACCCAACGCACCAAAACCCACCATAATCCTCGCAGACCCATCTCGCGCGTCTTCCGCCGTACGCTCCCTCCTCCACTCAAACCAAAGATCGTCTAGTGTCGTACAACGCTTCCAAGACGACTTTATCGGCTCCAACGTCTCGGCTATCACACAGGTTCTGCAAGAGCTGTTGCAGGCGCCCGAAGCCAAGGCTGCCTCCTCCTCAAAACACCAGAAAGGGACCGCCTCGGACTACCTGCGGGTCAAATTCGGTTTGCTGAGACTCGAAGATGCGGTCGCAGCCTGTCTTTCCTCGATACGCGACGTTAAATCCCAACTCGACCAAACGTCCTTGCTTGCCAGCCGGCTTGAGACTCTCGTTGAAGAGGAGCGCGAAAAGGTCGAGATCGACGTCCTCGGACCTGTCGAGGGGAGCCCGCAAACGAGGAACGCACGCGGAAATCAAGTTGCCGAGGCGCTGAAGGTTGCCGAAGTTCAGATGCAGGATGTGATGAACAGGCTAACCTGGTGGAGGATGATATGGAGGGTGGATGAGATCACCGGTCTAGTGGCAGCTGCGATGGAACGGACGTGGTGTCCTGAGCTGGAGCGCAAGGCAAGTCCTATTCTCGCTCCTCTAATGATACATACACACGCGGTCAATAATATTAACAATAACGATAATGTTTTCTTTACAGCTCCTTGTCCAGACAGGAAAACTCGCGGCTCTCCAAAATCAACTCTCCGCAGAGGCGTACAAGTTGCTGCACAAGAATCCGAACCTGCCAACTCAGCTCCTCCGGAATTCGCTCCAACAGCTGGAATCGTCTCCCCATCACAAGCTGACAACCACCTCTTTGACCTCGGACATAACCTCGCGTCGGAATCAGATAATTGAGTACCCAACTGCACGACTGCATCTAGCCGGCCAGCGAGCGGTAGCAGGAATGGCAACAGGTGTTTGCGGAGGCGCTGGTGTTGGTTGGCTGGGCTGGATGGGTTGGCTGGTGCAAGGTGAGGGATTACTGGCACCGCTTGGGCTAGAACCCAACACTGCTATGGCAGTTGGAGCTTTAAGTGCCGTGGCGAGCATACGCTGGGCCGTCGGTCAATGGGAGAAGGGAAAGAAGAAATGGTGGGAGGATTGGCATCGAGTCGGTGAAGGGCTTGATCGTGATTTGAGGGTGAGTTCCGTTGTGTTTGCGCTTTTCGTGAGTCAGCTAATAAAGGTTTGCAGGCAACGGTCAACCGCAGCTACCGAGACCGAGTGGCGGTGTTGGCGCAGACTTCAGCGTCGGGTGTTAGGAGACTGGTAGAGCGACGAGAGGGAGAGACTGCGAAACTAGAGGAGGATACGAGGCAGCTCCAGGCCGACTTGAAGAAGGGCGGTGTAAATCAATCATAACCCGCGTAGGGTGAATATAAAGAGACTCGGCACCGCATACCACAAACTCAGATTAAGATGATCACGATCCGGAATTTGTCGAGGGTGTATGTTGCGTGGTTGGTTAGGTACTGCTGGAATCGTTTGCTTTCTTGCTCGGACCCACTCCGCGTCCGATAGCAGATTCTTCATCGTCACTGACTTGACCGATGTCAAATAGTTCTTCCCCGTCGTCTCCGGCGTCTGCGAAACGGACGGACTTGTTGTTGTGTTTACTGGGAATTTTGGGTGGGTACGCTGGTCCAGTATGTGTGGGTAGGAGGACTGTTCCAGCGCTGAATACGTCATCGCCCTCGTCGTCTGAGTAGTCCGCGCTGAGTGGTCGGTAGAGGCGAGCAATCTGATGGATGATTAAGGCAGTCAGTAAGGGTGGTAGAGGCTATGCTAGCATCCACTGAATGGTGGCTGACGGGGGTACATACCTCTCTGCGTTTGCGGTAGTGCTTCTCGAGGTGATAGGATATTGTCAAGCCAATTGAGGAGCCGAAGAGGTTGGCCTGTATGAATGTGTTTGTTGGAAGGTTCATGAAAGTGGTGGCATTGAACGTACAACGATGTCACCAAGGTCGAAAGTCTTGTACTGTGTGGTATGTGAGCTGAATGAATACAGCGGGGCTGGCGGGATGATACGCACAGGCAGTGCTGCTTGAACGAATTCGCTGAGGATTCCTCCGCAGAAGAAGCAGACGAAGGTCGTAAATATGAGAGGAGAATATCGCCAGAACCATATCCTCCTTGCATCCCTGGAGACCGTAGGCGTCAGTATCAGCATATATTCGACCTGAATACATGGACTGAATAGACTTGGACGCACTCTTCAACGTCGAGGATGAAATAGAAGACACCTGTTGCCAAGGCAAAGCATAGAAAGTGGAGGAGTTTGTCGTTTAGTGGGAGTGCCCGCGAGAAGTTTGTGAAGCCCAGAAAAGCAAGCAGAACCATGATAAGACAGGTGAATATAAGGAACCACTGTAAGAAACAAGTTGCCCATAGTCAGCCTTTAATGACATCTACTGATGAGTGTGGTATTACTGACTGGGCGCAGACGGACGGGCGTATTGTATCGAGGTACAGTCAGACTATGTGACTTCATTATCGATTTCGAGAGTCGTGAAACCCATTTTTTGAAAGAGGCGGCCATTTGGAGGATTCGGGACTTGCAGGGCCAAGTATAAAGTTGGCAGACAGGTGACATAGCCGCCGAGAGTGTTTGTCTGCCCCTTTGTACTCAAACAGTCAAGCCCATTTAGGATCAAATCCATTCTTTTCTTGTACGACGGCGACGACAACGACGATGAGCCATTCAACAACCTCGACCTCCTCCTATATCATCCAAAAGTATTCAAAGTCTCACAACAAACCAAATGCCCAGACTCAGCAAGGCAACGACTGGCAGCACTTTACGAACCCCGTCATGCGAGCAGTCCTGGACAAGACGAAGAACCATCGTGGCGAAGTGGACTCCCTTAGGCTACGAATCATCTGGAGCATGAACGAAGCCGACGACGATACTGGCTTTCAGCAGAACCCAGTCAGCTTTGCACGTCTTTTGCTATCTGATGACTTGTCTGCCTTGTTTCTGACGTTGGTTGTATGCTATCCGACTGTCTACAGGAAGACCTAGACCTATTCTCGTTCTCGGCCCTGAAAAGGAATAAACCTCAAAAACATCATATGGAAGGTCTACCTCTGAAAGCTGTCTATCGCGATACGGTGGTCTGCATCCGATATATGCACAGTACGACCCAGGTAGTACCAAATTCAATGATATATGCGGTCTGATCGTCTTCGTGGTACCCTTTTTCTGACACTGCCGACACTGTGTAGACCCACAGGCGCTTCCAGATCTCCTTTGGATCGTTAATCGACGCGAACAGCTTCGTCAACTCGATCAAACCTGTCTGTCCGTGCAAGCTTCTCCCGCCGAACCCACAAAGCTCTGGCCCGATGCTCAATCATGCAGGAACGATGGTACCGAACCACGCCCCGAACACGTTATCTTCTGAGGGATCAGGAATGCAAAGGTCTACAACGGTTGCGTCTCACTCGCGATTCAACTCTTCTGCTATGCCTACCCCTCTTGCATCTCGGCCAACCAATGATTCCGCAATCGAAGGCAACAATACAGGTCAACCCTGTACAGCACCCAAGGTGGCGAAACCCGGTCTCGATGACCATGCATCGGGATCACTCCAATACCAAAGATCTGACACCATGTTACCCATGACTTCAGAGCCGGACTACGAATTCGAGTCCAATGCAGCGTATGGTCCTGGCTCTACGACTTCCGCGACAGCAACGAACCAGTCTGCCATGGGCCCACCAAACTTCTTACCCAACAACCGTAAAAACACTATGGCTACAGTTGGATCTCACACGACTGTTCACAATTCCCGGCTATCGCAGGCTTCTTCTCAACTTCCACCTTCGTCGCCGTTCCCCTCGTCGTCTGACAAGGGCACCGCCTACAGTAGCCCAGAGGACAACCTTGACAGACCCGAGGAAGACATGGCATTGCTCGAGTCCTTACGCGAAGCAACTGCTTTGTACGGAATGCCCGCTGCCCAGCTCGAAAATATTGTTGCTGAAGTGATCCGTGAAGACGGATTTGTCCGGTTGGTTTGTACCTTCATTTATCCGTCTGTCTTGACTGATGTCAACTATCGTTTTTACCAGATGGAAAAGCTGTCCTCCATGTGGAGGATTCATTCGCTCATGGGCGCAGAGCAGTACTCGGCCCCGATGGCGGTGTGAAATACATGACAACTCTCCCAGGCAGTCTTGCCTGAACTGTTTGTTACCTGCATAGGTATACGCAGTGTGTACTACATAGTATGTTACAATCCGCATTCGAATACAACATATACCGTTCTCCATCTGTATACCCCGTACTTACAACTTTGTGCCGGTGATATCATCCGCAGGGTCTCTGTTGGCAAGTTCCACCTTGGCCTTATCGCGCAACTCTCTCCTCAAGATCTTTCCAGCAGGACTAGACGCGACAGCGTCAGCTATCCACCCATAAAAATAATGCATAGGTTGAACAAAACGCACCTCTTTGGGATAGCGCCGATAACAACGACGCCTCCTCTGAGCTGTTTGTGTTTTGCAACCTTGGACTTGATCCACTCCTGAACCTTCCTAGCAAACGCCTGTTTGTCTGCCTCGGATTTGATGGAGGCTGCGTTGGCGGGTACGACGTAGGCGCGAGGCAGCTCTGTAGCTTGTTTCGCGCTGTCCACGCCAATAACTGCTGCGTCTGCAATCTCGGGGTGGGTGAGCAGCACGCTTTCCAGTTCTGCCGGAGGAACTGCGTTGTGGCAAACTGCGTTTAGACTGGTACGAACAGGTAACACAGCGGTTGAAAAGTACCTTGGAAACCCTTGTACTTGATCAATTCCTTCCTACGGTCGACGATGGCGTAGAAGCCTTCGGAATCGCGAGTGGCGATGTCACCGGTCTTGAACCAGTTGTCGTGCGTGATAGAGTCCTTGGTTGCAGTCGGGTTGTTTAGGTATCCCTGTATAAACCAACGTCAGCCAAAGCTATTTTACCGACCTGCACGGTAACACACCTTCATAATGGATGGTCCCCGAATCCATAGCTCCCCAGGCTGACCCTCCTCCGCATCAATGAGCCCCTCCCCATCACCATCGACGACCAACCGAGCCTCGAGGTTAGGCAAGAGGATACCGATGCTTCCAATCTTTCGGACTGCATCCGGCTTTTCGAGCAAGTGGGTTGTTGGTGAGGTTTCCGTCAGTCCGTAGCCTTGTAAGATGTAAACAGGCTTCTTGTCCTTCTTTCGCGCTTCTAGACGCTCTTTGACCTGTTGGGTTAGGGCTGCTCCGAGTGGAGCTGCACCTGAGACGAGAACCTCGATGGAGGATACGTCGTATTGGTTGACGGCTGAGGTATGGCGTTAGATGATGTATAAGGCTTTGGGGTTTGGTGTGTATGCGTACCGGGATGAAGATTCAGAACGACGAGCACTGGAGGTACGATCAGTGCTACTGTGATTTTGTATTTCTCGATGCTGGCGCAGAATTGCACAGGGTCGAAACGGGACATGATGACGAGGGGTGCACCGCAAAGGAACGGGAGGTGGAGAAGCATAATAGCGCCTTGTTCGCGACAGACAGGGGCTTGTCAGAGAATTCGTTGCAGGATCGGCCATTTTGGCTCACCGTAGATATGGTAGAATGGGAGGACACCGAGCATTGTATCGGTTCCGGGCACGAGTTTGGGGAATGCTGAGATGGCTTGGTCGAGTACTGAAGTCACATTTCGGTGCGTTGTCTATAAAATCAAAGGGATGTTTGAGTCTGAGCCATCCGACTCGGGAGCGAGCCTGTTAGTGGATATGTCAATCTCACCTCCACACCCTTCGGTTTTCCGGTTGTTCCTGAAAACAAATGGATCCCGTTAATAGGCTTGCTCGCCAACTCTGAGAGAACGGTTCCCACCGGAGCTGTAGCAGAGGTAGGCCGTGTCGTTTGCCAGCTCCTCGTTGAATGCTTCCTCCTCCTTCAGAGTGCCAAGATGGAGCAGCTCGTCCAAAGTGAGCAAGCCTTTCGAGTCTGCAGACAGTGGGACTGCTGGACCTCCTGCCCATTGCAACCCCGTGGGCAGGACAAGGACTCTCTGGCGAGCATCGTTTACCGATACCCCGAGTTCCTTGAACATCTGCAGAACGACCGGGATGCCTTCTTCGCTCGTGAATAGGAGGTGAGCGCGACTGTCCGTGTACTGGAATGCGAGTTCGCGTGCGTTGTAGGCATTATTCGCAAGGGTGCATTTTAATCCTGCTGCGACTGTAGAACCCACGTTCAAGTGACATAAACCGTCAGATTCTGACACAATGTAGAGCAAGGAAGACGATCGCATACCTGAGCCAAACAACGCGATCGGCCAAGCGAGAGAGTTCTGAGAATAGACCATAACTGTGTCTCCGCGCTTAGCAGCGGTGTTGGGGTGATTTCGAAGGCCATAGCCTAATGCGAGTGCGAGCTTCTTGGTGTGGCCTCTTGTGAGGCTCGTGTCAGTCTGAGCGTCGACAAAAGCTGGGTAAGACGCTGGGAATCCACCGACATCTCCTGCGACAGAGGAAGAGTAGAAGAGATGGGTAAAGATGGACCGGTCGTGGACGGGGATGTTGGGTATAGGGGATCTGTAAATCTTGGGCGCCATTGTTGGTTCGGATGGATAAGGGAGAGAGAAAGGTTACGCTGGGGAGCTATGAGTGTCCCGCGCGGTTGTGTGAACGGCCACTATATAAGTATGTATGGGAATGCGGGGCGGGCATCAATACCCCAAACTCAGGGGGAAACAATTCTGTGACACAGTTCTACCGGACTTCCGGCTTGAATAGTCACCGTATGCGTGAGTTCAAGTGGATCCCAGTGAGATGACAGCGGGATGCGCAGGTGGATTATCCATTAGGTTGAGCATTGGAGAGGATCAGGAGTTGATATTCAATCGGCGTGGCGTTAAAAGGGCGAAGGCTCATCATTTGACGCCTTGTACTATTAGGCCACACGCATACCTTAACGATGATGGCGATTCCTTTGAAGCAGTCACAGCTTGCTGGCCCAGAGACAACTGTCGCTCAGTTAGTATTTCGGTAAACGTGGACCCTTGGAATTTGCTTGGAACAGATATTGTTTGTTTGCGGGGAAGCCAATGCAACAGCTCCTTATCTGAAATGTAAATAATCTCCGATCTAGAGCAGGCTACTGACTGATAACCAAGTAGCATCGCGGCTAAGCATTTAGAGACCCAGGTGGGCAGCATTATGACGGAGTGATGATCTGTGAGTAATGGACAGTGATACATATGTACATTTCGTTGTTTCGTTGTCTGATCGTGGATTAAGGTGAAAAAGTGACGTGAAAGTTGATAGTCACTTGAATTCGTTAGCAACTCGTTCTTTACGCAGCAGCAGCAGCAGTCATGAAATCTTCTTCGTTCCACCCATAGTATCTCTTCAATCGCTTGCCGATTCTACGAAGGTTGATCGGGGTAATATGCTTGTCGGGATGTGCTGCGAAAAGGAATATATTAGCTGGCCGAGCGGCTTACAATGTGGACGAGGACGACGTACGCTTATGAATACTGATGGGCTAAAGTCACAAAATAGATACGTCAGAGTTGCGTCTAAAAATACGACTGAAGCAACTTTACCTTGTCTCTGCTGTCAGGAGGAGTGAATCGCACACTGGATCCAGCAGTACCAGGATCGTATTCGAAGCCCATCTCCCTCATGAGCTAAGATAGCACTCGTTGGTACAATAGCGGCGAATAAGAAAGCGCTATCTTACCTTCAAAAACGTTTCCCACTTCATCGGCGCGGTCTGCTTGTCAGCGTCCTCACTTGTCCTCAAGATCGTATGCATGGTCTCTGTCGTCTTCTTGCTCAACCTCGAGAACCAAGTATACTTGGGGTTCTTGCCCTCGTCTTTCTTAAAGGGCTTGGTGAGCTTGGAGAACAAACCGGCGCCAGAAGATTTCTTGCTGTCTTGGGAGAAGATTGAGGCATGGTCTGGCCGAGACTTGACTTTGGCCTTTTGCCCGTCAATGTCCTGCTGCTTTAAATATGAATGGATCGATTGAGCCTGAGTAGTCTCAATAGGGATATTAAGAGTCGAAGCGGAAGGCCCGAATGCAGCGCTGGTGGGAGAGGTGGGCGACCGCGGCACCCTGGCACTGGCAGTGGGGCTGTCGGGAACCTCCAAATCTTGACCGTCCGCGCTTCCAGCAGGTTTTTTCTTCTTGGGTTTCTTCTTCTTTTTCTTCTTTCCAGGCTGAGGAGCCGCGTCCTCGTCTTCGACCTCCTCCATGGTCGTCTTCTTGGGACCCTCTGGTTGGGTTGCAGTTTGGGCTAATTAAAACATCATCATGGCCGTTATTTAGATCCACGGGGGTGAAATAAACCAAACTAACCTGACGCAGGGGTAGGTTTGGGAGGGGCAGTCTTCGGGACAGCCTTGGGAGCCCCGCTGGATGTGAACCTGAATGCGTTGCGAGCTCCAGGTCTTGGCTCCGTTCGTGCAGTGGGAACCTTGATCTTTGGGTTCGAGTTAAACAATCGTCCTAAGCGAAGAGATTAACAGAAACTGCTGCCCACGAGACCATCACTGACCTCTCAATGATCCCAGAACTTGCAAGAATGGATTTCCCTTGCGCTCGTCGGACCTCAGAGGGTCGATGGCGGGGGTAGGTGCATTCGAATCGAACCAATCCACTTCGTGACCTGCATCCATGGCCTCCCGAAGCAGGTCCCTAATCTCATCTTCCTCTTCAGTGTTGTATCCACTCTCATCGCTCTCGTACTCGGAGTCGTCCTCATCGTCAGATGATTCTTCGGAATAATCTTGATCGTCAGAACTGTTTGAGACTGACTGAAGATCTGGCATAGAAGTGGTGGAGTCGTTGCCATCCGCTCCCATAATAGCGAGCGGCTTCTTCTTTTTCTTCACAGGTTTGAGGGCTGGTAGACCATCCTCATCCTCTTCGTCGGAGAGCTCCGGGAGCTTCTGGACGTAGTAGGCAGACCACTGAGGCGTGATTTCCAGCGCGCCGTTTAGTTGCCAGAGAGTGTCAATATCGCAACCGGAGATGGCTTGGTAATTCTACTAAAATTGAGCTCCTGTCCCAGATGTAGATTAACCAAGCTTACAGCGTTCATCGTCTTCCATATGTTGTTCATAACATCCTTCTTTCTTGTTGCAACCAACGGGAAACAGAAATCTTTCCAATTGGTAACCTCGTTGGAAGCTTTCTGAGAGAAAAACTGCGCGTCCACCCATTTCTCAAACTCTTCTGGCATGGCTCGAGGTTCCTTCCTCCAAGCTTCGCCTTCAGGCCCAAGCAAGGGACCTTCAAGAATAGTCTGTAACTCGACACACACCTTTGAAAGACGACGAAGGTGAGCCAGAACCATAGGCAGAAAAGGTGTAGAACTCACCGAAAGGTCTCCCATCGCGTTCCACATAGACTGAGAGAAGCGCTTGGCTTCGTGTGGCGACTCATCGACGCAGTCTCTTAGCAATATGTACAGAACAGAACGCGGGAACGGCGCTTGCGGGAAGCATAACTCGATGACAATGCTATCCAAGAAAGATTCGGTCACGCTTCGCAAATTCTTGTTTCCCCATTCAAAAACCATTTCTGTCTCACCCGGTGCACTGAATTCTGCGGGCTTGGGCTTGAAGAACGGGGCATAATGGGCTGATTTACGTGTCAGAAACCCATGGGACAGCGTAGCAGATCGACATCTTACGAGCTGTGGTAGCCAAGACCGAGAGTTTGTGGTGGGACATGTCGACGAGATTGTTTACCATATCGAAAAGCACGAGGTATCGCGTTCTAATACCCTCGTCAGCCTTCAACTTGGTTTTGACATTTTTGTCAGACAGTCCGTCTCTCTGAAGCCCTGTCAAAGCGTCGCGGACGAGTTTCCAAGCAGAGGTCAGCATGTACGAATTGTGAACTCTGGAAGGCGAATCGTTCAATCCGAATGTCTCGATTCTGAACGTATAACGCATCAACACACCTGGTACCAATGATTTTCGCTAAATTGGTGGCATTTCGACGAGGCTCAGTTCCAGGACGCGTTCTAGCAACAAGGTCAGAATCAATGAGGTCGCGGAAAAGTTCCGGGTCCTTTAGATTGACTATATCGTCGCGGTATACTTGAAGAAATATGTTGAGAAGGAAGACGTTAACAGACGAAAATTGTTTCCTTACACCCAAACTGCGACTCCGCAATGGAAAGAAGCTTATCGAGACGGAAAGGAGTCAGAACGGCTTGTTGCATCTTTTTTGTCAAGTCCTCTGCAAAAACAAGAAGCACAAGTCAGTCCAACCATCGATCGCTAAAAAGACATACGAACCAGCGAGTAAGTCGAGCTTTTCCCTGCCAGTCATCTTCGTAGTGGAGATGATCTCTCCAGTTCCCATTGCACCTTGCTTGCCATTGCGCAGAACCAATGCACGAGTGGTAGTTGGTTTTTCTCCTCTCTCTCCTCGTTTTCCATGTCGAGAGGCGTGAACTTGGACTTCTTTCGGCCCAGTTTTAATCAGGGCGCTGGAGGCCGCCCGCGCTGCAGAAGGCTTTGCCTTCGGAGGCATAGTAGCTCAAATGACGGTTGTGGACGGTAAAACGAAAGTTGTAACTTGCAATATGCTGTTGAGGCTATTTCACCCCTATTTGTAACTGTTGTTTCACCGTGCCTAAAAGGGACGGTCGCGTCAATTTCAGCGGCAGGTCAGAGTCACTGTTTGCCATGTACCTCCAAGTCGACGCATGTCGTAGTCCTGGTAGCTGTTTACCCGAAGTCAACGACATACGTGAAGATTCAACATATCACCAAGACACCCATGGAGCAATCTCGTAACCCATTATGCGCTTGATTGGTTACGACCTGTTCTCGGGTTAACCTAGATCACCCATCTGTCCAGAATATCAAGTATTCGATGTCACCGCTGATAGCCCGTGTGCTTTCAACACGAATGCTATGGCGTTAAGGAGATGGCAGTACACCCCACCTACCGCCTAGCGGTCACGGAGGGCTGACCTGTCTATCTTTCGAAGCACTGGTGCTCTTTGGTTCTCTTTGGTTCTCTTCGTCTTCGTCTTCGTTCTCGTTTTCACCCACCCTAAGCCTGGAGCTTCTCATTCGTTCTTTACTTTATGTTGTTTTGAAGCTGCATATTTTATTCTCGTTTTTGCCTAGATGGCAGCTTTTAATTTGACTGGTGTGTTATTGAGCTCTCTGGCCCCAGTCACCCGGTACTGATCAGTTCTATCTCTCTCTTCCAGTTGAAGATTGCTCGCCTCTTGTAACTTACGAGCCAGCTGGGGCTTGGCAAGATGCACCCGTCGAGGATCCTTTGGTCTCGGTGAGCCCAGCAGGTTTTCATTTCCAGGAACCATCGCCCACCATCTATTTAGCGCTACTCAGGGCAGAATTTCCACTCAACTAGCACCTCCGGTGCTACCGCAAGCATCACTTTTCACGGTGTGGTCTACAACTATGCCCTTTAATCCACGTATTCACAGCGCGAATTACAGGAACTGGCATTACTATATTTGGGGGCAAGCGGCCTGGGTATGGCCAATACACCCTGGAAATCGATGGAGAGACTGTGGTCGCCGGCGATGCACGTGGACCTACGGATAGTACTGAAGAGGTTTTGGCCACCATTAATGGGCTCCTTCTTGGAAACCACCGTGCAGTGCTAACGCACACCGACGAGTTACCAATGGACATCGATTCGTTCACCATCCACGACCTACTCGGCTCTCCAGGGTAACAAAGATCCCATGGTGCTTAGCTTGCTGAGCGACGAGCTGACCTGTGTTACTTCTAGGTCCCAGATTAGTGTTCAAAACTTTGACGACACGTCGCCAGCCATAAGCTACAACCCGACACCTGAGGCCTGGATTCTAAATTCACAAAACCTCTTCCAAAACAATACACTGCAGTAAGTAAGACTCCCTAATAAACATCGGTCACATCTACAACTTTATTTTTAGCTTTAGCGAAGCACCTGGTGCATCCGTGTCTATGCCGTTCGCCGGTGACGCCGTCGCGGTCTATGGCACCATTTCTCCCGACCATGCAGGTATGAAGATCACTGTGGACGGCCAGGAAATCACTGTAGCGGGTGGTGCAAACGGGCATGTTTCTCGTTTGCACACCAAAATGCTTTTGGTAAACAATTCTCCTTGTTTTGCTGTTGGGTTAGGAAATTGATAAAATGTCCCAGTACTTCCGCTCTGATCTTGGCCCTGGGACGCACACATTGACCATGGCTGCAAATAATCCGTCGTCTGACGCACCTTTCATCGATCTTGATGCCATTGCGGTGTTGTCTGCCCCTTCGTTACAGGCCCCGGAGACTGAGCCCAGTACGATTCAACCGGTTGCCGAACCTGGGACGACATCCCCTGCTGGAAGTCCTAGCGGGGGACTCGAAACCCAGCCCAATGTCGGTCTCGGAAATGGGCCTCAACCTGGTTCGGGAAACGTGGGTACCAATGGGCAACCAGGTACAGGACTGCAAAACGGAGCAACGCTCCCCGCAAGCTCGACACCACCGCCGCAAGGTATTACAAAAGCGGGTATCGTTGGCGCGGCAGTGGGAGGCGCTGTTGGATTGATCGTTTTCTTAATCGTCATCTTCCTTCTATTGCGGAAACGCAGGCAATGGAAGGAGAATCGCTTCCCCAAATCCCCAGACTTGCCCATGCAACAAGATCCCAAGAGTATGGAGGGTGGAATGATTACTGGACCACTGGAAAACTCGGTGTTTGTCTTCCCTCCGACCAAAAAGCCGATTTTTGCAGCAAAACCTGCGGCGTTCCCCGTGAAACGAACTTCAGCGCACTCATTGGCGGGTAGTTACTACAGCAGCCCTATGAGTGGCCACCGACCCGACTTGTCTGTGGCGTCGACGAGTCCGTTAATCCGTTCAGTACGGTTCGACAGTCCGAGTCCCAGTCCTCCATCAAGCCCTCCCCTCCGGAAGCCTGTGCCTGCGCTTACGGTGACTTCACCTGATGAGCGGACGTTTGCTGCTCTGCCGGTTAGTTGATAATCGTCGTTAATGGAAAGTGTCTGCAGACTGACACCACTTGTTACGTTCAGCAGGAGAGATTGTTGCTTTCTCCCCCACGACGACCACACCTTGGATTTGTTGAACGATTTTAGGTGTATTTAACGATCGCATTCAAGTACGGACACATTCTGGACGGTGGCATCATGAAACGAAGGCCGACATTGACATTATTACATATAGTAGATGTACATATCACACAGTCCTGACAATGCAAGCTGTGAGCATAGGTTTCTCTTGATGGGAAATGCATCAGTATCATTCAGTCAATTAGATATCACTGTAGCATTGGGTGGGTGAGGTCAGGGTTGGTAACGGTCGGAATGGCCGGCGATGGGACGGTCGCATAGAATTTCAACTCCGAAGAGCCTAAATAGGGACAACGTGCATTGTGTTCCTTGTTTCGTTCTTCGTCGCCGTCGCTGTTCGGTTTACTTTTTGTCTCTTTCTTTCACCACTCTTCTTTTTTTCAGAGCTGAGCTCTCTGACTGTCTTGCTCTCTTTTCTACCAGTTCCTTGCCCTGTTCAACGTTCATTCTATTCTCTTACTGGTCTTCGTCACTTCAAGCTTCAAAATCTACACGAGCCGGGTCTCGCTAACAAGCTAAACCGAGCTTAATTGCCCAAATACCTGTGTCTTCAACAATACCCCTACACCAACTGCATACCCACTATCTTTAACATGGGAAAACTCATTTGGCACGAGTACGCCCGCTTCGTCTCCATCACAGCTAGTGTCTGTGAGTAGCTCTCCGTCCCTGGGTAACGACCGTCGTGCTCACCTTGTAAAGACGCTGTCTGGGCCGGATTCATGGGGATCATGTACCGTAAATACTTTTGGGACTTTGTGGGTGGAACTCTCCGTGACCCTGGAGGAATCCAGTGCGTATCTCGCCCCCCGAATGCGCAGCGGTCGTTAATTGATGTCTCGATTCTTCTAGAGCCCCAGCAAGTGCAGCACCAATGATTGCCGTAATCGTTAAAGCACCAGTTGTGCCTATATTCGCAATCGTTGTCGGCTTGCTCCTCCTCGCTATCGAAAACCCACTCCCCCTGATCAAGTCAACCGGCCTGTATCGGAGTCTGGTCCTGCGCGTTGTGCTCTTGGTGACGCAGTTTGTCTTAACCATTCTGTTCTACCAGGTGAGTGTGTGCGCGTTTTGGTATATACGCGGTGGGCAAACTCGTCTTTCCTATAGGGAACAAACGCAGCGGTATACTCGTTCGTAGCGATGTGTTGTTATACACGGGCAATTATGCTAGGTGAAGAAATGAAAGAAGCTAAAGAGAACCGAGGGAGAGGAGGTTCTGCGTAGTGTCCCTAGCATGGTCATCGCTGGCCTACTCGCTCCGTAGAACCTTGCCTCTTTCGTCTGTCTCAACAATGCGAGAGGGAGGAAAACGAAGCAAGCTTCAATTTCAGTTAGGCTGGCCTTAACATCCCCACTTTCTTTTTCACCTTTTTCTATTTTTCTTTCCGACTACAAGTTAGACCTAGCGCGACTGTTTTATGAATCCTGAACCACTCTATTGCCTTGCCTTCATCCAATTGCAATATTTTTTACCCGTTAACGGGATTCTCTTCGATTTTCGAAACCACCCACCCTTATGTGTACTTTTATGAACAATACAATGTCTGAAATTGTTGTTCGGGTCGTGACTTGGTCGTGACCTTGTCAACGTCAGAGCCCAGGAGACTTTCGGATCCGGTAATGCTTGTGCTGACCCTGGTCTTTTGTCAACCTTTCTGTTTCCGACTTCAACATTCAACAACCCAGGACACCGCTTGACAACGGCCATGACGATTCTATCTCACGCCGATATCATCCAGAATGTTCCCAGAGCGTATGAGAGTGCACTCGAATCAGGCGATCTCTTCTGCTTCCCCTCAACCGTCGTCAAGCACAACGAACTCGGCGTTGACGTATGTCGCTGTCTTTCGCTCTCATCGCAGCCTGCCAGTAAATCCGTACTGATCCCTGGCCCACTACAGTTCGAGATAAGATTATGTCCCGCTCTGCAACACAAACCTGCTCTTCCGACGCCTCATTTCGATTCGGTGGCCACGAACGTAGGAACAGATGCGAACAAGAAGTTCGATCCTTTTGCACCCCCCTACAACCCCCAGCTATATCTGGGCGATATCGGGGACGATGAGACTGACAATGTGTTCGTGATCCTGGTGAGAAGCTATGCTGTCTGTGGCTCATATCACGGATATTGAACACTTCACCCAGCTCAACAAGTACTCCGTCGTACCTCACCATTTCCTAATGGTGACGAAAGGTTCGCACTTCCCGGAATAATCCTCCGACCTTCCTCACCGAATACGCGATGTGAATGCCTGATTCGCCTCCTCTTTCTCGCCCCTCTTCCATACTCCGATTTTATCCAGAATTCAGCTCGCAAGCATCCCCGCTTCTGCCGATAGAACTCGTCCAGACCTACAAACTTTTGATCGCTGCTCGCAAAGCCGGCCAGCATCTGTTCGCGTTCTATAACTGTGCGTTACTCTGTGTTCGAGATCCAAAGCCTAGCCTCCGTTCTGACTAAAGCTCTATGTTACTAGGTGGTGATAATAGTGGGGCTAGCCAACCTCATAAACACATCCAGTTCCTAAGCTCCGATACTTCGGCTGGACCACCTATCGAGGGCCTCGCCCGGAGAGCACAGCTGGAAGTCCAAGGCAAGTACCATCTTGGTATCATGCCGTAACCCGCGATTTTTACTGCCACACTGCAGGAAGGCCATTTGCTCTCACAAGTTTGCCTTATGCTAGCCACAGCTACCGACTGCCGCCCTACTTCGAAACTTATCCGGCAGAGGATCTTGAAAACATCTTACGAAACGCATTTATCGCACTTTTGGACCTCACATTTTCCACCATTCGACATGACCCAGACTACCCCGCGGGACGACCTTCATTTAACGTTATTATGACTCTCGAACATATTCACATTGTTCCCCGAAAACAGGAAACTCACAAGCTGTCGAAATCTGGGGATGGGCTGTCCGTCAACTCGCTTGGTTTTGCAGGATGTTTGCTTGTAAAAAGCGAGTCGGAATTGGAGGCCGTCAAGGAAGAAACGGTTGGAGAAATTCTTAGAGGGGTTGGTGTAAACAGCGTTCACGACTTGCAGGTCGCCGGAACGTGCGATCCTGTGCCTGCAGTTCTCTAACTGGCCTCTACGTTGTATTTTTATCCCGAAGCCAGCCTAAATTGTATGTTCAATGATGAATTCACCCCCTAGAACCAAAATCTAGGAGTCCACACTCCTCTCCAATGCCAATCAAGGAGCGACGACAGGGTTCCAGCTGATTGAACCTGCACCGCCCTCGCCCTTGTCCAACGCATCCAGTGTCTCCTCATCCTCCTTTGCTAGCTCAAAATCGTACAGTTGGGCATTGGATTGAATCCGAGATGGAGTCGAGCTCTTGGGCAGAGGCACAAACCTTGACAATCAAAATCAGCTGTCAGCTTGAACACTAAGATGAAAGGACGGAATTATGCTTGCCCTTTCTGAAGCGACCATCGTAAGAGGATTTGAGCTGTATCCCGGTTGTACTGCGATCGCTTGTCAGCAATTGGGAGATGTAGCACAAGATGCTTTATTTACCTTCTTGGCGAGAGCTTTGAACACGGGATGACTCAAGTCACCGCGAACAATTGGGCAATAAGCCTGCAATATGATCCCGTTGTCTTTGCAATATTGAACTAGGTTCTTGTGTTGGCAGAATGGATGAAGCTGGAGTCGCTATGAACACAAGGACGCGGTTGGAGGCTTGAAGGCTTCACCTCAATCTGGTTAACCGATGGCAGTTCCAAACCAGCTGCCTTTATCTCCTCGATGTGGTGTTTACCACTGGGGAGGGTCAACTTGGAAGATGGGCTTTGGTGAAATGAGAATAAACTCACTAGTTGGAGACGCCAATTGTTCGTATTTTTCCAGCGGCTTTAGCTGCTATGAGGGCTTTCCAAGTCTCAAGGCGCTGCTCTTTGCCGGAAAGAGGGTCGTGGACCAGGAAGAGGTCAACATAGTCTGTGTAACGCGTCAGAAATACTTCAAGCCAACGCAACAGGAAAACCGCAGACCGAGTTTCAGCTCAGCGAGAGATTCGTCGATGGACTGCGAGGCTCTCTCAAAGCCGTGGTTGGGGGAGTTGATCTTTGTGGCTATTGAACAAAATGAGAATGAATTGGAGTCGTAGAGCTTGAATGCTCACTGATGAAGATGTCTTCCCGCTTGAGGCCTGATTGAGCGACTGCTTCGCCGACTTCAGCCTCGTTTCCATACATTTGAGCGGTGTCTACATGTCTGTTGGAGGAAATGATTAGAGCTAGGTGGTAGAATGTATACCTGGCAACAGAGACGATTACCTGTACCCGACTTTGAAGGCCTCAAGGATAGGGTCCTTTCCGTTGAGATATACACCAAATCCCAGTAAAGGGATATCGTAGCCTTGAACTCAATGATGTCATTCCCTCTGTGTGTAGTTAATCGAAGGCGTACCAGAAGAAAGACGGACAGTCGAGGTGAAGGACAAAGTTTCTGCCATTGTTTAATTGCGACCTATGGAAGAACACGGAAAGAGGTACTTCTGTGCAGTGTTCACCGAGTACTTGCTGTACTCGGATTATCTGATCAACCCAGGTATTTTGAAATCACCCGGGATTAGGCCTGGAATGTCACGGTGGAGGATCGCGTCATTCTGACAATCACCGCGTTTCGGAAGGATTGTCCGACAGTTCGTCGTCTATGTTGTGCTTTACCCGATGATTGTTGTTGTTTAAAACTTGTCGCAAGTCGCTCTGGCCACGTCTGTCGCAGAAACGCACCATCCCGAGGGCCGAGATACCTGGTGAATGGTAAAATTTCAAGATGCATACGTCACCTTACTTCACTACATGAAGCCCGGGACAAAAAGCTAGAACTTGGCGAGGTGAGCCTCGCGTTTTGTACTCTGCATATCTGGAAGTGACTGGTCCTCTGTGCGACGGCTTGAATTGCTGCTTATCTTGCTGTGATCAGCTTCGATGTCCCACCTCCACTAGAGCTTCTCAACATGAAACCACGCACCTAAGCGCCTTCCATGACATACATTTGCACACTTACGTTAGCTGATCCTCTACACAGGGTAAGAATAGACAGGAAGCAATATGGTCATAATATAGGCGCCCGAGACCTAAGATAATAGCGCTGGGCTTGATGTGTGTCGCAAGCGCAAGTGTGAGCCCGGCAATCACCATACTGTCCGAACGAATGACTATGCAATTCAGACGGAGCTTATCACATCGCCTTTTGGCATGCCACGCAAGAATCGCCTTGTGTTCAGACATCTCCCTTTCTACCATGAAGCTCCTCTGTACACTGTCACCTCCACCTTTGTACTATGATGTCATGTACAGCGGCTGCATCCGAGCTTGTAGATGCTCAGGCCTCAGGTCTCATTGATCTCGATCTCAAGTACAGCACCACAAGGACAGTCTTGCAGTTTGAGCTACGTGCCTCGAAGACTCGGCTTCCGGTAGCAGAACTAACAGGCCACAGTGACGTCAGAGCTGCAGCGTAGTGCTGTTGCTGGAGTGGCCGGAAATTTGGGAGTATCGATCGTTTTATAATCTCCCTGGAAACGTTAACCTTGATCTTGCTTTATGACGGCGACTTAGCGCTTGACTTGGCTGGGCATTGTATTGGTGGGGGCCGGCAGGGACTGGCAGGGACCCGGTCAGGCAAAGGCAATCCGGATTACTTGTTTGGAGGTCTGATCAGGTTGTGAATGTACAACGGAACATCACTGTGGCACGTTGGATGACAAGTTTCCCATCCATCGCATACTGGCTTTCGATTATAATGGTAAGCGCCCAAGAATGGTTGCGGTAAATGATTCGAGACAGAAGTGGACAGACACATGCTCAAAGGGTATCTCGGTGTGCCATGCGAGAAAACTGAAAGCGGCTGCACATTGGTCCCACCTTCAACCAGGTGCTCAGATCATGGGACCTCCGAGTCGCGTTGGTTGGTTAGGTGCTACACTAGAGGTACCATAAATTTCGCAGGATGTGTATACAAGGCTGTACGAGGTCACCACGAGTTCTGCCGTCCGCGGGGTTGACTCAAGCTTCACTCACCAATAATTCGAGGAGTACTCTTCCACCTCGAGTATTTTTATCATATCTGTCATTGGTGGCATCAGGATCGATAGTTACTAACTCCGTGGTACGAGGTTTGATCTGGTTTGATACATTCCAAGTTGCCGACAGCGCCACCTTTGCAATTGCTGGCAGCCCAAGTTCCGACACACTTTCTCCTTCTCCCGAACTTCTGAAACTCTCCACATACGTCATGCCATTTCCACCGATGTCACTGCTTTTTCATAAGTGATGCATGATGGAGGGTATCTTATTAAATCTTACCGCTAAACAAATCATTCTAAGCTCTAGGGTAATTCAAGGGTGCAAAAAGTTACTCGCTCATCACAATAGACTGGTATCTCTCCTCTATCGAGTATACCGCGCAACCGATTCTACTCTTCTTAGGCTACTCCACATTGCAACGTACATAAAGGGTACGGTACCCACTCCACTACCATGACCTTGTAGTACCCTCTAGCTTTCTACATTCCTTGTTATCTCCTTGTTCCGTTATCCAACCAAATGACTGGGATCCAGCGATACGATCCATCGACTCGGAGGACATATGTCAATATTTAGCAGTGTGACCACCCTGACCCACTTTCGCTCACAGCAGCTGTAACTAGCCGATCAATGATGCTCTCTGACACCATCGTCTGCCAAATCCAGCAGCGGAAGCAAATTATCCGACCCTGAATAGGACTTAACCCTATGTCAATCATCTTCCGAATCAGAAGTCCTGTACATGTGGAGATGGAACAAAAGAGATCGTCACGACAACGAGGCAGCTACGTGCCATGATCACCCTTGAAGCCTGAAGATGGCTGTTGACGTCACTCATTTTGCCTATGCATTGATAGAAGGCGTGATATGTGCCCCAAAACCAAGTTTCGTGGCCGAGAGATCTTGTCGGAGGAGAGTGGGTGTGCGCAGTTTCTTCAGACATAATCTTGAAGTCGGATTGTACAACAGTGTAACGTACCAATAAGATCAAGCCCATATAACTGCTTTCATGTTTTTAGCTACAGACAAACCCAACCCATAAACCACAAGTTAAAGCTTAAGCCCTAGTTAACGTGTATCGCATAACGCATAAGTATATGTGTGCCACCTCAAAAGCCACCAAACCAATAACCCCAAATTCATACAAAAGTATGCACCAAGTCATAGTCGCAGTCGCAGTCATATGTAGTCATAGCAAAATCTCCCCCTTCAACCACCCAAGTGTATATAGCAAAACAAATCCATGTACAGCAGTGCCAATAAAACGCACGCATATATGGCATATAACGACCACACCGATATCTGGCAATGTAGTCATCGAATATTCATAACCAATGTTCCCGTACCGCTAGCCCTCCCGAGGGCTCGAAATCTTCCTCCGCACCATTATCCTCCATTCCTCGACGCTGATCGCACTTCATGCAACCGTGGTATTGATTTATTATCCACACACACCCGCTTTCCGCTTCAAACCATAGGCGCTATTCACCTGATCGGCCTTGTTCGAGCCTGGACCGCACATCTCACCCATCTCTCCACGTCCACATCCAAGGCGGCGTTGTTCCTCAACCACGGATGCTCTAGCAGCTCTTTATACGTAGCCCTCTCAAGTGGCTCCTTCTTCATACACCTATTCACCCAGTCTCTCGCTATAGGTGAATAGACCAGGCGTGGCGGCGGCGGTCGCCCAAAGATGTCTTCCAACAAAGGTGGCGAGGGGGATGAAGACGATGAGTTCGAGGAGGAAGAATGCTCTGAAGGCGGTGGGGATGGATAAGATGACTCCAGGGACGAAGGTGGGGGACCAGACGGCAAACACGGCGGTGGACCATGTACAATCGCCGTTAACTGCGCAAAGACATTCGAATAGGTTTCAGGTGGGTAGGGATACCTCCCCAACCCAAGCTCAATAATCGACAGCCCCAACGACCATACGTCGGATGAAACTGTGTAAGCTCCATAAAGCTCGTCCGCAAGCGCAGCTGTACCAATCACCCCACCGATGGCCCCGCCGCCATCGGGGGGAGTGATGTTACTGACAACTCTACTCTCCCCCCGAATCCTCTCGGGTGCCATATAGCTCTGGCATCCAATGTTCGTCCGGGCCATGCTCTTGTCCAACTGCCCGCTCACACCGAAATCGCACAGCTTGACCTGGCCTTTCCGGTTCACCAACACATTCGTGGGCTTGACGTCACGATGAATGATGTTGAGATCGTCCTTGAGGAATTTCAGGCCGCGCACCATGCTCGCTGCGATCCGGCCCAGTATAGGTTCGGGGATTGGGCCGCCGGCGTACGTCGAGGGTTGAGGGTTATGGGTATGTGCCGAGTTGCGGATGAAGGACGTGTTGTATGGATGGAATTGTTGTGGATCGTCAAAATCGAGATCCTCATCGTCGAAGGGGTAAGCAAAAGAGTATGGAGCGTCGGTGTCTGTTGGCGCTGAGGAGGACGAAGGGGCTGCGGGGAAGGCAGAGGCAGAGCGAGGAGAGTAGGGCTGGATGAGTTTGTCTAACGACCCGGCATCCATGTATTCCATGCAGTAGTAGACACAGCTCTCAATGAAGAATGCCCCGTAGAAATCTACGATCTCGGGTGCCACTGCGCGGTGCAGCACGTCTAGTTCCATGATGATTGCGTTTAGCTTTGCTTGGTCGAGTTCCAGGCGGATTTCCTGTTGTTGGATTAAGACAAGTAGCAGTACAGAGGATGGAGGACATACCTTCATAGCCATAGCGACATTGGTCGGTTTATGCAAGACCTTCTTGACGGTCCCATAGTTCCCCTTGCCCAACTCTTCATCTTCAAGCTGCAGCTGGCTCATGTTGATCGCAAAGCTGGCTCCACTCTCAAAATTGACGCCCTTTGAATTGAGGATGGCCTTTCCATTAAAGTTGAGTGCACCGGAGGGATCGACAATCTTTGAAAAGTTTGCAAATGGGGTGCCAAAGGCTGCAGGAGGAATTTGAGAGGTTGGATGGGAAGGCCGCCCTGCGCCGAGACCAGCAATTGAGGTACCGGCCCCAACTGTACCTCCAAGGCTCGGGTCGATGTCGATCAAGCTGAACGCGGGTTTTGGACGACGAGTAGGAGCTTTGGCTGCTGCTGCGCCCCTGGCAGCACGGGCCATGAAGCCTGTGGGTGGTTTAAAAGGGGTCGATGCGGGCATAGCTTGACCTGACAAAGAGAGGTCGCCAATATCTTTCTGAATAGAATGGACATTTGGCGAAGACCTATTGGCCTGAAATGCAGCTAGCTTTGCCTGTAGTGAGGGTGGTATAGGGGTCGCATTTGGCTTTGAACTGAGGGCAGTGAGCTGCGGCCGTTTGTTGTTTGACATGAGGGTGGGTGGAAAAGAAAGAGTGACTGATCAATCAAATTTCAATAGCTCTTTCTACTTATAACCTCATGTCAGTCACTGTAAAATGGGGCACAGAACGTCTGTCGTTTGCCCTTCCTGCCCCATCGACTCCACTATCTCATGTCAGAAAGGCGCTCTCTGACTACACCCATCTCGACGCCTTCAAACTTATTTACAACGGCGCCATCCTCAAAGACGACGATACCCCAATATCAGCATATCGCATCCATGCAAACTCCACCCTCCAGCTCATCCCCATCACCGCTGCACCACAACCACAACCACAGCTTCAGCCAGTCTCAGCGACAGAGGCTGCAGTGGTCACTCAAATACAGGCAGAGGTAGCCTCAGTCCGACAAAACCTTACCCCAGACCTCAATCGCATCCTCCAAACTCAGGTCTCCGACAAAAAGGACGAGCTCAGGGTCGGAGAATTGCTCTTACAGGCACTGCTGAGGATCGATGGAATCTCGCCAGAGCGGTCTTGGGACCAAGCCAGAGCAGAACGCAAAGCAGCCGTCAAGGAGATCCAGTCCCTCCTCGATATCCTCGACGCTCACAAAGCAAAGTCTGCTGCTGCTCGTCGATAGCCATATTTTCTGCAAAATTGATTCAAGCGAGCCTTTGGCACTTGGCAACCGTATCACTGCGTCATCGTTGATGATGCTCCAACCTTTATCACAATCGTTTAAGAGGCCGGGGACACGAGGCATGGAGGAGATCCAGTAATTAATCATCTTATTGAAGACGTAGGCCTAAGCTAGGGCCTGTAAATGAAGTCATGAATTGCTCGTTATCACATCCGGGAAGGAAGTCACAACTGGCGGAGATGGGAATTTCATCTCTGTGGCCTCCGTTGTCGGTCCCTTCCACTGAACTCTCTTCCACTAGCACCTGCGTTAATGGTGACTGCGTGGCTCCCGTTTGAACTGAACTTGGTAAACACCCACAAGAGAATCGACGAAACCCGCGATTCTACAGTTGACGGGTTCCTTCAATCCTTGTGAACTGCGGGAAAGGGAATCGGACAAGACCATGCACTTAACTGGACGAGAGCAGCCGAGGGTGTGTTTGCGCGCCTCTTAGATTTCTCAATTGCCATTGCTAGGCAGATTGTATTTCACTTTCAATAAACGTATTGATTGCGGACACGACTAGAACATTGTTGGTACTGGTAGATACGGACTTACCTTCTAGGTGCGGCTTGGATACAATGTTGTACATGCCTGAACTGTGGGGGTATAACAGAGTCAGAAAATGGTTCAAGGAAAAAAAAGGTTGAAGAAGAAATGATCAGAAACAAATAGAAATAGTAGTCTCATGCGCAAAGCGTCGAAGTGAGCTGAGTAAGTTTATCATCGTGTCGATAGTGCAGAAAGCATGTAGCAAGAAAGGACGGCGTACTCACCGTTTGATTGCTGGTTGAATGTGTTGGTCGCCAGCTGAGCTCGTCACATTGCACAACGACAGGCTCGCCCACGACGACCGGAGTGCAGCTTGGAAGTAAGTGGACAGGAACTGCAGAGAAAAATAGCAAAAAAAAATCGGCTGAAAGCCTTTGACGGCGTGTTTGTCCATGCTTGGTTCGCGACCTTGGCTGATGGCCATCGCGTCGCGCTAGGTCGCATTCTCGTGTTGCCCCTGTACGAACAGAAATGACCGCAAAACTAGCCATTTCCTCGACGATACGTCTCTCGTCTGGTAAGAAAGGCCCAGATGTTCCTCGTATAGCATCCAAAACCTATTGGCAGGTTACCAAATGTCCCTCCTGGGCTTCGGTGTATACCAAAACTACACTACGACACCGTCGGTATTGGAGGCTCTAAAAGTTGGTTACCGGTACGTACAGCTCATACTCGCAGACATTGTCTGACCTCTACTAACCTTTCAATGCACAAGAGTCATATTGACTCGGCACAAGCATACAAGAACGAAGCAGCCGTAGCCCAAGCTATCAGGGAATATGGAATCGACAGGACAGACGTCTTCGTCAGTACGTATTAGCACATCTGCCAAAGTACACAGGAAAAGGTGTGAACCACTCATCAGCCACAAAGATTATTTCCAGTCATCACGGCTATGCTAGCACTCTTAAAGCCGTCGACGAGTCTTTGCAGCGAATGCAATTTGGTGCGTCCAGCTTCAGTTGAGACTCGAACTTTCCCAGCACCATTGAGCATTGACCAGCTTTCTCCAAGACTACGTCGACCTGTTCCTTATTCACAACCCACACTCCGGTAAAGAGAAGCGTCTAGAGACGTACAAAGCTCTCCTAGAAGCGAGGGATGCAGGTAAAATACGCAGCGTCGGGGTGTCAAACTAGTGCGTGTCCCACGTCCAGCCCATCCATCCCATCCCCTCCCATTGAAACATAACCCCTCACACAGTGGCGTCCACCATCTCGAAGAAATCAGAGAAGCCGGCCTCGAGAGTCCAACCGTCAACCAAATCGAGGTATGCACCCACTACCCAAACACTCCGAATCCCTGCGACTCACCGCGATCGTGAGCGCAGCTCCACCCCTTTTGCCAACAAACCCCCATCGTCCAATACTGCCAATCAAACCGAATAGTAGTCCAAGCTTACTGCCCCATCGTACGTGCCCAGAACAACTACCATCCCGTCCTAGTCGAGTTGGCAGCCAAGGTAAAAAATCCCCGGTTCTAAACCAAAACTTAAGGGTAGAGACTAACACCTTTCAAATCTATGCGGCAGCATGGTAACCGAGACCCAGCACAAATCCTCCTCCGTTGGTCACTCCAAAAGGGGTACGTACTACGGATCCTCCAAAAGTAAACTTATGGTTAATTCTTCGCACCTCCAGCTACGTTCCTCTCCCCAAGAGCGCGAACCCGGTCCGCATCCAAAGCAACGCTAACATATACGACTTTACCCTCTCCCTAGAAGACATGGGCAAACTCGATGCTCTTGATAAGGCTAAAGACGGTGCTGTGTCTTGGAATCCCGTAGACACCCCTTGAGTGTCCGGGTAACTCCCCGTGGTGGATTATCCTCACAAGCGCAGCCCAATAGGGAGGCAGGAAAAGGCTGGCAAAGATCCATGGTCAGCCCCGAAGCACCCTGTTAAGAGTGACTTGTTTAACAACAAAGACTCAACTACTAGACTCAACTTTTAGCTCGCATACTAGACCGAACCCTCAGACTAACCTTGCCTTGACTTGCTTGCACTCGAAATGATACTACTGTAATTCCCCTTACATCTCACGTCAAAATACAGGAATTGTTCAACGAAAAGTCTTCCCCGGTTGAAATCTGAAGTGCAGGAGGCACAGCATACCTAAAGACCACTTCACAACCTGGGGAGTGCGATAATCATACATACATTCAAACAACGAGAACGGATAGCTCAAAAACAGAGAAAGTAGAGTACAAAACACCCTAATAGTGTAGTTTAGAATATCGGACATAGAATAGTCAGGAACAGTGGAGGTGTAAGAAAAGAGAGGGGAAAACATGCAGGTTCGTATTTGTTTACTGGATTTGTAACCGTCGACTTGGAGTAGCGCTTCGTAGCCGTTTTGTGTGTTGTTTATAGAGCTCCGTTCAGAATGTGAAAGAAATGTGGGAAGTTGGGAAGTTGAAGTAGGAGGTGTCCGATGATATGATTCGTATAGGTATCGTAGTCCTGACTACCGCTGCTGACTCTCAGTCGACGCCATAGGATCGTAAGGCCTCACAACCTGACGAGCTGCTTGGGCGCGCTTCGTAAGCTCTTCTTGCCTCTGCCACAGTAGCTCGGCCCACAAGGGGTGTGGGGGAACCTTTCCGACAAGCGCTTTCAACACATCCAACCTATGAAGTCAAATGTGTCAGTACACTAATCTGTTTTAAGAAAAAAAAACACCAACCATCGCTTCTTCTCGTCGTCTGTATCTGCGAAGAATACAATCTCGTCATTGTCAGGAAAGACGAGTCTAAATGATCTTTCGACCCCATAAAGGTCCTCAAACCGACTTGAATCCTTGCAATCCTGGTCATCCTCCACCCTGATCGCCATCTTCAAGTCAATAGTAGCAGTTGCCCTTTTCGTTACGTCATTGAACGCAACGAGATTTCCACCGATGACTCTAAATTGCCGTCTCCTCCAGGTCTACAAGGCAAAGTTAGCGGGTTGTCCTTGGCCGCATGAAAGCAATGAAACTCACAGTACAATCACCACCATTCTGCGTAAGGGTGCCTTGGAAGTACGTCATCTTGTGCCAGTTGATGTGCCTCAATCCTCGATGACACTCCTCTAAACTTTGTGGAAGCTCATTTTGAGGAATTCCAGGCAACGGCGGAAGTCTGAATACCTGCAGAACGAGCTCTCCAACTTGCTGTGTCGAAAACTTACCGCCAAGTTCAGCTCTCTGTCCGATCAACGGGAAACTCGTTTCGAAAAGACGAGTATCGCAACGGTGAACAATGTCTTTGAAAGAAACAAAGGCACGTCCCAGAGTTCCATCTGACTTGAGGTACCTCGCGAGATTTTCTGGAAGCCTGTGCTGGGACTGAGGGATGGTCGGCGGGGGGGCCATAACAGGTGATGGGCGAGCCACAACCTTGTCTTTCGATTTCTTGGGTGACGAGGAGAACAAACTGAATCTCCCGCTGCTCTTGGAAGCCGTTTGGACGATTGGAGGAGGGATAGGAACGACGCGAGCGGGCACTGCAGGTGCAGGTGCAGCCAACGCTTGGAATTGCGCAGAAATGTGTGGGTCTCGCTTAACCTTGATTGTCAGGGTGAACTCTAGCTTGCTGTGTTCGATGCTATTTAAAACAATTTGTGAGTGTGTTGTGAGCGAGTCATATGCAAGCCACGTACAGTTCGAACTCCTGCTCGATCCTCGACTCCTGGCCGAGTTGACATTCCGGCGTTGAGACGAAGTGAATACCGTTGTTGAGAGTACAGGTGATTGCAGTGGGATCTCTTGGAAGAGGAAGATGCATGTTTTTAACTTCGACGACTGCAGACATCTGTTAGATAACATTCATAGTAGTAGGACGATAATAATACCTTTAACAAACACCTTGCCGTAGGCTTTGCCTTTATCTTGGGCACGATAATCTCGAATCTGCTTGGCATATTCGTTCTACAGAAACGCATCAAGATGCAGGCCCAAATATACCGACGCTCTCACTCACCATATCCGAAGGCCGCCTGACAATTCTCCATGCACGGCCATTATCAAGGTCACCAGCACCAGCCATATGAGACACCTTGTCATCGGACGACGAGGCGTAAATGGTAGTCTTACGCTCTCGCACTTGGTAGCTCTATCAAATAAAATGAGCATGGCTTGTTGGGTTATGTCAAAATACACTTACAGTCTTCTTCGGAGGCTCCTGAGTATTCATCTTCCTCTCCAATTCCTGTTCAATTCGCCCAAGCAGGTTATCGTTCTCCAGCTCCTCGATATCCAACAAAGCCTTGCCTCGTCGTCTGGATGTCATATCCAAGGCGTCACTGGTACTCATGCTTCGTCTCCGACTAGGACGCCCGACACCAAGCTGGCTTTGGGTAATATGAGGGAGCGAGCCAAACTCATCCTGAGATCGCGCTTCTCGCTGTTGTTTGAGTAAGCGGTTTGCAATGGAATCCTTGGGCGGGACTGGAGGCGGAATGGTCGAGGTCGAGGAACCGCTAACGGTTCGGCTGGAAATTCCGTCATGAGCTCCCATGTGGAGAAGAGCTGTATCGGTGGATGCTCGTTCGAGAACCTTGGGTTTGGAGGTCGAGGGCTGGGGAAGCGAAATTTCTGAGACACAAGAGTCTTGAGAAACGAATGAGTCGTCGGTCATGATGGAATCGTCAACTGGAACACGGCCGCCAGCGACATCGTTGATCAGCCTATCGAGGGCACTATTCATGTCCATATTCACATCCTGACCTCCAACCTGAAGTCCCGAGCGTTCAGTGAAGCCGGACCTTGTAGCAAAAGAGGACTCCCTGAAAGAGTCAAGACCGGCGCTTGATACGTTCATACTGGTCTCATCATCATCGCTGGAGATACCAAGCCCGTGTCCAAACTTGATTCCAAAGTCGAATGTGAGGCGCTCGTTAGGGTCGACTTGTTCCTGAGCAGATTCTTCAATGGTTTCGTTGGCTATGAGCGAGCCAACGCTGACATTAGCCCGCTCTGCTTGAGTCACGACTGCAGTCTCGGTACTAAAGTCGGTCATGCTCGTCATGATGGATGCTCTGTCTGCCCGCTCTTCCTCTAAGGGGCTGAGGAGGCCCTCTTGAGAAGGGGGAGGAGCAGGAGAATCTTGACGTGGAGCCAAAGGACTTGCAGACGGTGATGAGGAAGGCTGTTCAGTAAGACTTCGTCGTCCCAAAAGGCGGCGCTGAACGTCTTCTTTGCTGATGCGCTGTCTAAGGCTGGGGGAAGTTGATATCGTAAAGGGAGAGGTTGCCCGTGTCAAGGGCGAGGCTGCCCGTGTCAATGGCGAACCACTCCGAAGGAATGGCGAGACAGGCGACGCATGTGCCAAGGGTGAGGTTGCGCGGCCTTGGAAGGAGGCATTGGGTGAGCTGTTGGGAGTCGTATGGCCAGTGACTTTCTTTGGCTCTGGCAAAGGCGAATCTTCAGGCCTCATGAGGTGTGAGAGGTTTGCCTCAGATTCAACAACAGAAACATTGGCCGAATTGAAGCCTGCGAACGCTGAAGATTCCTCGAGGTCTTCCAGGATAGATTCGTCCTGAATCCTCGAGTGCTCGAAGGGGTCCACTCCGATTTCTGCGCTGCGGTTATGGCTAGCTGAAACGCTGCCGTTGGAGGCTAATGTTGTTGTTAGAGCAGATTTTTCACATAATCTATCGCTACTCACTGTTTCCAATCTCGAAAGAGGGGATTAACGCATCTGCCCCGGTGCTCTGTCTAGAAGGCTTCATAGGGGAGGGGCTAGGAGGCAGCATTTTGACATCCCCGTCAGTCTCAGATTTATCTTCCTCGCGAGCGTGCTTGGCTCGTTCAACATGGCTCGATCTTCCCAGTGGTGGCGTGCTATGCATCATACCGGGAGATCGACGAGGCGGCGTGGCGGGAGGTCCATGGGGAGAAGCATGTGTTGGAAGGTTGAGGTTGAAGGGATAAAGACCCGACCCTCTAGACGAGTTGCGTTGAGGGGAGTCTTTGGGGGAGAAATGGGGTGGTTGCTGCACGTGTGGGGAGATGTGCTGTTGGTGCTGTAAGAATCGTTCGACGTGATGACTCCTGCCAAGTGGCACTCCATCCTCAGTCTCCAAGTCAGCGGGGAGGCCTGCATGTCGTGGCGGCGTATCAAACAGCGCAACGCTGTTATCGCCAAGCTCATTGCTGGTTAGCATTTCGTCGACGATATTTGTGATGCTTGTGTCCGGGTCCAAGTCCAGCAAGTTGTCAACCTTCTTCACCTCGTCAGCTAGTGATATACTTCCATCCGATGAGTCCTCTTGCTCCATGCCATCATCTTCCTCCATCTGGAGGCCAGGAAGCTTGATTTCGTGAGAGTTGTCAAGTTCAGAAGTCTCTGAACCGTCGTCATCTTCGTCCTCAAATTCCAAGGCCTCCTCTTCCGTAGACTCGTCACGGTCAAACTCGAGGACGTCGCAGCGTTCATCCCAGGTGACAGTCTTTCGGCGCTCTCTTCTTCCACTCCCGCTGATACGCGGACCGTGCATGCGGCGGGAAACGAGCGAGGATCTACCTGGAGAGAGCCCGGGACTCGGTCCCCTAGATGGTGGCCTCTGTGACGGGGTTTGCAGATGTGAAGGTTGAGGGATGAGCTCCGACTTTGGGCGGGGTCTTGTCGAGGGAGGCGAGGACTTGCTGCGGTCCGATGGCGAGCGCCGAACAGTTGTTCTGAACGGACTCTTCGATACGGGCTCCTTCTCTAAAAGACCTTGAAGACCTTTGCTCTGCTTCCTGTCTCGCTTCAGAGCGAATGGACGTTCATTCTCTGCCTCCTCTTGTTCGTGCAGTGATACCGGGCGAGGTCGCTTCTCGCCAGAGACTCTACGAGTGGGTGTCGTGGCAGGAAAGACAACAGCAATAGGTGTTGGGCGGGAAGAGGGTGCGGTAGGGGTAGGTATTTGAGACTTGAACGGGGACTTGGAGACAAGATTGTTGCTATGCATGTGCTTGTAACTCGATGACGAACGGCGCGCGACTACAACACCCTTGACTCGCGAAGGAGAATCTCGTTTGGAGATGCGGAGGGGTGATATTATCGAAGAAGAGGAGCTGCTTGTCGATGATACTGAGCCAGTATTCTGTGCGTTCCATCCCATGCCAGATTCACGGAGAATCGACGTCTTGATCGGGTCAGGCGAGTTTGAGAGTAGACGTTCCCGCAGAGGGGATTTGCGGCTAGTCATCGTCGTTTGGCGTCGTGCTCGTCGTGCTGGGCGTTGACGGGGTGATAAGAAAGGATAAGGGAATCACAGAAGCAGTGTAGAGAGGCAATACCGAAAGTCAACAAACGCCGTGGGAAGTCCAGACTTCCTGATGCTTGCTCAACGCGCCTGTCACGTGATGGCGTAATACCCTGATGTAATGCAATGCATACATAACCGGTCCCGGTGTCTCGCGGACCGGGTCAATGCTGATGTTATCCGGGTCTGCACAAACTCCTAAACCTGTTCTTGACCACAACCATGTCTTTCCAAGGCCTTATTTCCAACTCGGAATGTGGGACTGCGTCCAATCCGCTGTCACAGGTGCTTAAGCATACCGAAGCAGACCGTAGCCTCCAGCAAGTTAGTTAACAAAGGAAAAGCTTATTACCCCAGACTGATTTCATGTGCTTAGGACCGAATTGCTGGGCCGTCTTCATCGAGAGTGAGTCTAGAGAAATTGTGAGTTGCCGTCACTGACCCATATTTGACAACAGCTGCACCAACTTCCTACTTCTGCGAACGCTGGGCCAGTTCACGAACAAGATATCGCACTCGCACGACAGTTTTTTGAAGGAAAGGGGCAGGAGCATGGCTTTAATCCCGGGTTCATGACATCGCATGCTCCGGATCTCTCCCGGCTTGAAATGACAGTAGGTCCACGACCGGGTCTTTATGAAGCTTGGGCAAAGGAACAGAGTCTTCATGGGCTCGAAGGAGGAGGATGGGCCAATGAGTTCGGTAACGCTTCCGGGATGAATTCCTCAGCCATACCAGCTCCGCACGCCGGTCTGAACCATGCAGAAGGTATGTAGCTTAGGCAAATCTACTCCTCTCGTGTTCTCACCGCTTTCAAGTGCAACAGAGGCAAAGTGCTTTCATACAGACCCCTGGTATTTATGGAAATGCCATGTCCTCGATGGGGATGTACGGAATGGGGATGCAATACGGAATGAATCCGTCGCTTCAGGTCTCATATCAAGGGAAAGGGAAGGGTAAGAGCAGAGAGGAAGACTTCGAGGCCGCCTTTGCTCAGGCCGCTGCCTCTTTCGCACCGGCCGAATCGAAGGCCGAGACTGAGTCCGGTCTTGAGGAACTCACGGATTCGTTGGAGAAGGCCTCCCTTGAGGGTCAGTCAGACTTTAAACAGTAAGTAATTATCGCATATCTTTGGGTACCTGTTGAGCCTTCCAATTAGAGCCTGGGATGAAATGCAGAGATCGGAAGTTCCTCCTCCTGAAGAAGATCTTGCAAAGTGGGAATCAGAGTTCTCCCAACTAATGGAAGCGCAGAGAGATGAGAGACAGTACGACTATGGAGCATCCATGCAAGAGGCTTGGGAATCTGGAATTGGCGATTTCCAACACATCGGCTCCGACAAGGCTATGAAATTTGACCCCGAAGGCGTCCCTATTCTCGACCCTTATGTCTTTGGTGGGTACACCCAATTTGAGCACTTTGAACGCCATTCTAAAGTCCGCGGTAGAGGAAAATAACCCTTTTAAGGATGCGCCATCGCGCTCCCTGTTAACTGATGCGAAAATGCTTTTGGAACAGAATGGGTCGCTATCCGAAGCGGCCTTGATGCTCGAAGCAGCCATACAGAAAGGTGACCTTGGCGAAGGTGGCTATGAAGCTTGGATTCTTTTGGGGGAGACTAGAAACATGGATGAGCGTGAAGAGGCTGGAATGCGGGCCTTGATGGAGGGTGTCAAGAGGGCGGAGGAATCGGGTGCTGCTGGCGAAGGAATGCTGGTAAGTGACTGGTTTGATGTTTCGAAGAGCCCCGTTTTCACGCGACGAGATAGTCACTTGCCATTTCGTTCACCAACGAATCATATGATCGAGGATCACACTCCATGCTACTGCGCTGGATCAGAGCAAGACACCCCGAACTTCAAATACCAGAGGACACCATCAACGCAATGGCAACTAACTCTGCCTGGGACACTCATGGTCGCATCACTGAAGTCTTTTTAAACCTTGCGCGAATGCAAAACAGCCAAGGGGTTCTCGACCCAGAGGTTCAGATCGGTCTCGGCGTGTTGTTTTACAACAACAGTGACTACGACAGAGCGAAGGACTGCTTCGAAGCTGCACTTAGCGTTAGACCACGGGACTATCTGTTGTGGAACAGGTTGGGCTCTTCGTTGTCAAATGGAAGTAAACCAGAGGAGGCCTTGGGAGCCTATCGCGAAGCCTTGCAGTTGCGGCCCACATATACGCGTGCGATATATAACGTCGGTGTTGCATGTAGGTTACTTTCTCTGACACCCTTACTCTGGCCTGACATTTGAACCCAGGCCTGAACATCGGAGCTGATAAAGAAGCTGCTGAGCATTTCCTCAGTGCCCTCAACTTGCAAGACGCTAACAGCAACGGAACCACCAGCGATCAGCTATGGTTTACTCTTCGTCGTGCTTTGTTGTCGCTGGTATGCTGCTTTCCGTCTCACGCGATATCCTTTGCTGATGTACCTCCAGGGACGAAATGACCTCGCGGAACTCGCCAAGCCAGAGGCAAAGACGAACCTAGACGTTTTCCGCAAGGGCGGGCTGGACTTTTAACTTTCATCTACACAGACTATATGCACCAATCTTAAACACAAAATCCCCTATATCAAACCCCATGTACGAACCTCATCTCAATCTTGAAGCCAAATAATACCGCGATTGCTATTGGTTCTCAAGTTGATTCCGCCGGGATGCGGGCCGAGGCCCTACCATTGCACCCTCTTTCTTCCCTTTCTCAACTTTTTGTCCCTGTGACTTGTCACTTGAATGACTACATCACAGCCTATATAAGACACGACGACGGGAAACATGAACTCTTCCTTGTTCTCATTCCTTTCCCCGTTTTCTTCTCCTCCCAAATCCAATTTGTCGAAGCGACGATGTCCACAACGGATTCTGGCGACGTCCAAATGTCTGCACCGTTATCTCCTAGTTCTCAACGTCATTTAGAGCTGAACATGAGAACCTGAACTCTGTAGACACGCGCTGAATACTAGGCCTTCCGGTGCCCAGGGCTCAGTGCAACTGAACAAGATATCATCCCAGATCACCCAGAATAAGGTGCTTTATCCTATCTTTCAATCGAGAGCCGCACAGCTCCGGTGCTGATGTAAACGCTACTAGATGCGTGGAGGTGCTCAGGCTATGCGTAAGTCCTAACCGTATTCAACGTCGGGCGTCATTCCAATTTAATCTCGGCAGTTTACGCCGTTGGTCTCGATGAGAAGGACATGGAAAAGCCTCAGGTGCGTCTGGATGACATTGAATACGACAACCATTGGCCAAGGTATTCATTACCACCGCATAGATTGGTGTTTCACCGGTCTGGTGGGAAGGTGCATATATACGTTTCCTTGACGTTCCGACGGGACCCCACTGACCCGATGACACAAACCCTAGGTAACCCTTGCAACTTCCATCTTGTAAGGCCGAACAAACACCTAGTGCCGAGAGTGATATACTCATGGAATAAACTCTAGCTTGACCTCGCGAAGCACGTAAAACAAGGATGTCAAGAGGAAGACTTGATTGGCCTTATCTTCAATACAGTCGGTGTCAGGTTGGTCCCCCAGACCTGTTACATTCCCGGTCTACGTCTCACCATGAATATCGATGCAGTGATGCAATTACCATGGGCACAGATGGTAAGCACTACTCAGAACCCAGTAAACTTGGCTTCATTCCAGCATGTTCCAGGGATGAGATACTCGTACGCTACATTCGTCGGTCGATGGCAAGTAGGCGACGCTAACATATTTCCGAGGAAGGCTACCTACGCGTGACTTAATCGCAGACTCTATCGAAGCCGTGAGTAGATCGCCAATTTGCTACGGAGAAACCGCGCTTACGGCTTGGTATTTGAACAGGTTGTCCTGGTACGTTACTCGGAATCTCGGATCGACGCTCGAACTCATGAGGATGATAGGCTCAACATTATGACGGCAATATTTCCGTTCCGGGTTGTGATAAAAACATGCCCGGCTGCTTCATGGCCGCTGTAAGACACAACCGCCCAACTATTATTGTATATGGCGGCACCATCCAACCGGGAACACGCCACGTCGGTGAGTTCCGCTAGATTAACGGAGCTCCGTGTACGCTGACGAGTTCGCGTAGATTGTTCATCCATGGGCAAGGTCAAAGGTGGAAGTGTAAATATTTCTGACGCCTTCGAATCGTATGGTACGTCAGGTCGCTGCACTGTGGGCCGGAAAGCATGACAGACTCATGTATGATCTCGTGAAGGCGCTTTCACTGTTGGAAAGATCAACGATGAGCAGCGGTTCGATGTCGTCCGGCACGCCTGCCCAGGTCCAGGTGCTTGCGGTGGTATGTACACCGCCAACACAATGAGCTCGGCATTGGAAGTAAGTGACAAAGCTTAGATACGAAACCTGATCTCTAATTCTTGTCAAGGTTCTTGGATTCTCGCTACCTTACTCTTCCAGCATTCCAGCATTACACCCAGGTTGGCATTATAGCCCATGCTAGTGTAAATAAGCTCTCTAACCCATAAACAGCAAAGGTTCAAGAATGCATCAAGGCAGCCAAGTACATGAAAAACTTGCTGGCACTCGATCTGAAGCCCAGGTTGGCAGTCTTGAACATGTTAGAGGAACACTCTTGAACTGATCACACTGGCAGAGATATACTGACCAGACAATCATTCTTGAACGCCATTGTTATAATCACTGTTCTCGGAGGATCCACCAATGCTGTACGTTCCTGCCAGCTGGTTTAGTTCGTTAATTGACAAGATGGTGTAGGTTTTACACTTGTTGGCAATGGCTCGAGCGGCAGAGATCGAGCTCAATATCGATGACTTCCAGATGATAGCAGACAAGACACCCTTTTTGGCGGATCTCATGTCAGTGAACCTCTCTCCATCCACGAATAACTTAAACTTACGTCTCCTCGTAGGCCATCCGGTCGTTACTACATGGACGACGTCCATAACATTGGAGGCATCCCCGCTATCGTCAAATATCTTCTTAACCACACAGATTTGATCGACGGCAACCAGTTGACCGTGACTGGGAAGACCTTGGCAGAGAACTTGAAGGACGTCGCTGAGCTCGATTTCGAGAACCAGGATGTGTTCAGGCCTATTGAAAACCCCATCAAACCTACTGGGCATATCACTATTCTTCGAGGAAACCTTGCTCCCGGGACAGCAGTCGCTAAGCTCACCGGCAAGGAGGGTTTGAACTTTGAGGTGAGTGGAACACGTATGTGCAGAGGTTATCAGATTATGACATTACATTGCGGTTTAGGGCGTCGCCAAATGCTTTGACAGGTGAGCGCTCTTTGACCGCTTGTCGCGAAACCATGGCTGAGGTTTTATTCCAGCCTGGATACATTCCATCCCGCCTTGGCTGCTGGTGAAATCAAAGCAGGCACTGTTCTTATCTTCAGATACCAAGGACCTAAGGGTGCGCCAGGAATGCCTGAAATGCTGGGTAAGCAAAATCTTTGGGATTGACCATCATCGGAGACCTGAACGCGAAGCACTCTTTAGGACCGACGGGGGCTATTGCAGGAGCCGGCCTGGCCAATTCCACTGCTTTGATCACAGACGGGCGCTTCTCTGGTGCCAGTCGCGGCTTCATTATTGGACATGTTGTACCTGAGGCGCGTGTCGGTGGACCCATTGCTCTGGTGAAGGACGGTGACAGAATCATCATCGACTCCGGGACCCGCACCATCAACTGGCTGGTGGACGAGGAGGAACAAGCCCGAAGGAGGCAAGAATGGGAAGCTTCTAACAAGTCTCAACTGAATGTGAAGAGAGGCGTGTTGTTGCGATACGCCCGGGATGTCGCTGTAAGTCCAAACCATTTCATAGGCTCCGGGACCTGCCTAACGGTTATTGGTGTTGTGCTCTTCAGCCTGCGAGTCATGGCGCATATTGCGATTAAAGAAAGCGAGGATAGCCTGTACATCAAAAAGGAATTGTAAAATACATAAGTGAACGCATGAGAAACTCGGCCTATATGCTGCATGAAAACATCGTTCGATTGCACTCTATTCGCGTCATGGAGGAGTAGGCGGTGGCACAGGATTGAGCGGTTCAGTCATCTCGTCTTCAACTCCAGTCGGGGTGTTTGAGCTCGGAGACGTCGCATGGGGTTTCGAAAGGCTCCTGCAAGGTGATTTAGGAAGTGAATTGTTGTCCGACGACCGTCGGCTCTTTGAAGGTGGTGGAGTGTAAACCATCTCCCCAGGTTTCGCATATCCAAGCAAGACAGCCGGGTCCGGAGGGATGATAAATCTCTCAGTCGAGGCATTTGGCGGCAGCTTTTCCTTGGGGGGCTCAGCTTTGCCCTGCTCTGCTAGTCGCTTCTGCTTCTTGCGGTTGTACCGTTTGCGGAAGTAGATCGCGAACCCAATGACCCATGCAATGAAGAGAACGCCACCGCATACTGCGCCTGCAATGATGGGTGTTTTGGCAGGTTGCCTGGAGAAATGGTGCAGTATATGTTGAGCATTGGACGTTTAACACTGAGTTTGTGGAGTAGTTACCCTTGCAACGAGGCGGATTCTGAGGCGCTGACATCGCGCGCTTCCAACGTACGAGACACTAATCCTAGCATGGGAGTGAAACAGTCAGAGAAATCGTTCCAAACACGATGGAAGTACATACTAGGTGGCATTGAACACTTCCTGGTGGTCAAGGAACGACAGTAAGGATTTGTGTGGGCCCCGGGTGGTTTGAGACGATCAGCAAGGGGGTAATGGCATGGATAGCTATTTAAAGTCGGTCAAAGAATGAAAATCGTAATAGCAATGATGCAGAGCTGTGTACGATGACGAGCGCAGCGCACTGCAGCCTGCGGACGTCGAGTAGACGACTTGGACAAGGTTGACCAAGCCCGCCAAGGAAATCTTCTGTCACGCGGACCTGGCGGACCCCACATCGGATATATGCATAGCCCCTGACTTGTATTTTTGGAGCACACAGCAGCCGAAGGGATGAAAGTCGTAATGTGCATTTCAGTACTGAATACATTTCTACAATTTTGTAATTCCAATTCCAGGAAAACCAAACCGCCCATTCAAGCTCTGTCCTCCCATTGGCCCAGGAAACGGCAGTGCTCCCGGATTGCTTAAGCTATCTTCAACAACAGGCCCACCAGAATTAGCATTGAGTGGTCGTCCCATGTACGCGTTTTGCATTGCAGGTGTACCGCCAGATCCAACAGCGGCGCCCATGAGCATTCCGTGCAGCTGCATTCTCAAACCCTGGACACTCGCCCGGACACCCATAACCTCCTCTCCCAGCCGAAGCACTTCCCCGACCACCCCTCCTCCCATCATCATATTAACACCTGCGCCGCCGCCTATCATCGCAAGTGCAATCTCACTCTTCCGATTGACTTCATCCACCACTGAGGTAAGGGACCCGAGCGAGGAATGTAACCCCTGCAACGTGTGGTGAAGGGATGGTGACGCCGTGTCCAATTCTGGGACAGTAAGGTTGATTGGCTGCGGCTGGACTGTGGGTGGTGGAAGGACGCCAGGCACCGGAGGCGAAATCGAAGAAGACCCAGCAATGACCCCGCTTGCTGCGTATGGCGATGAATAAAGGCTGTAGCCGACATGACCTAGAGGGTACCCGAGCGGCGTTCCAATGCCAGAATTCAAAGAGTAAGGGTCCATGGGGTTCGGAATCGACGATAAACTGTGATGATGGGCATGTGCAGGTCCGGATTGTCGTTGCCTTTGTGGCGTATTGGAGAGTGAGTGCTGAGGCTGTTGATAATTGGGTGGGGGTGGTGCTTGTCGAACGCGAACCTCATCTTCAGCAGGAAAGTACAATGCGATATCGTCGGCTGTTGACTGGCCGACCAATTGTGCAAATTCAGATGAGGTATGGGCACTTGTAGGACTTGATTGTGTCCGACTTTGCGAGCCGCTAGTCTCACCCGGCTGTGCCGCGGATGTTGGAACAAAGGTAGAGGTTTGCGACTGGCTCCCATCCAGAGCAGATGTAGTCCTGGTCATCGGTGTTGTGAGTCCGGAACCGTATGTGTCTGGTGGAGAGTAAGAGGCGGCTCTAGCAGTAGCTCCTGTATTTCGTATCCAAGGCTCCAATATAGTCCGAACAAGACTCATTTCCTTCTTGAAGACTTGAACTACGTTTTCTAACGTTTCAACGCGATGTCGAAGAATAATGTTCTGTTCCACTAGCTGGCCAACCCGTGGATCAGAGTTGCTTGGGCTTGAACCCTTGCCTTCCTGAAGGGAAGTTGACCCAGATGATGCATGCGAGGCGTTGTCGGCAGCCTGCAAGGTCAAAGGTGAGCCCGAGTTCGAAAGTGAGCAACACCGGACATACCAGTTCAACCCCAGTTACGGATACACTCTCCTTGTCGAAAGCCTTTGGGTCCTTGGTGCCGTTCAAGATGGTTTCATTTCTCGCCTTGCCCTCTTCCGAGAACTTGCATGCATCCTTCAAATGTGCAGCAAGTCGCTGCCGCTCTCCGCGGTATCTACACCCTTCGTCTTTGTAGACACACTCCACCAGAAGCTCATCGACCATCTAGCATCGAAAGACGTTGTGGGAAAGAATGCAACCAAATTGTATACGACTTACACTTTGGACTATGGTACTCGTTGGCCCAAGATCCTGTACAGAGAGAGGCGAACGATCCACGGGGCATTGGGGTGCATGAGACAGCGCCTGAGTGATGCAGTCGCGACAGAATGTGTGCTGACATGTCGTCGTTGTCGCCGGGTCGTTGAAGGGTGCCCTATAAACAAATGAGACAATGCTCTTGAGCAACTGAGGCGGCAAAGAGGTCCGCACCTGCATATGCAGCAGAGCAGATTGTTATTTGGTGTGTCGGCGTAGTTGTATAGAGACATATAGATTCCTTCCTGCTACTTGCGAACTCAATTGCAACGCGAGTCGATGAAAGGTTCAATGCGGGACCGGGTAGTGCTTGAAAGAGCTGCCAATTGCAAGTTGACTGGCGGTTGACTGAATGAATGGTTCGCCCCAAATGAATCGGACCGTGACTACGCCGACTCTTGCTTGAGCTAGCAGCTGTGTGCTATGGCAAACCTTGTCTCGCGACAATTTAATTTAGGTCAAAGGTCGCAGTTCGGGATCGGATTTACGTGGGGTGTCCTTGGAATATTCGTTTCTCGAACAGCCGATGTCGAAGGGCTGATAGCGGGGCCCTTGATGCTGCTGGGTTTAATGCGACAGCACCAAAGACAATTTCACGGTGTATGATAGGATTGGTTAGAGAGGAATCAAGTGCAAGGGCAGGGAACGAGGTCGGTAACCCCAAGGCCGCTCCGCATCTCAGCCTAGATAAGATAAGATTAGATTCTGCATCTTATAAGTAGAGTAGTGGGCGCCAACTGGCCTGCCTTGACAGTTCCTTTGGAGGGAATTCACTGTAAGGCCAGGGCTCTACCAGGGCATAGGAAGGGATATGTTGTTATCAGGACGTGCAGCAGTCTCCATTCTCGAGTCCAAAAAATAGTACCAACATGTTGAGAGAGCTGTCATGTTTGCGGTCGAGACTCGGCATATGTATTTCTACCTGCTAGCAACCGAAATTCAGGAATTCACCAGCAGGTATCATGAGTTTAATTCCCTTCGCGAGTCATGGTTTGCGCAGCAAGACTCGAGTAAGTAATGTTGGAAGATGCATCCACAAAGTTACTACGTGTCCTTATTTGAAGCTTCCCACGACTGTGTTGTTAAGATGTCGGCCGGCCACGTCTGACCCGCTCACTCTCTCTTTCTGTCCTTCTTCATCATACAATGTTCGGCCGTCTCAGTCTCGCTTTCGTTGTGGTCACCCTCGCAGCCCTGTTCTGCGCCCAATCGGTAGAGGCTGCCAAGGGCCCCAAAATCACCAACCAGATCTACTTTGACATCAGTCAAGGTGACAAAAACCTTGGACGCAGTACGTCCCTGTTCGAGTCGACATTGCAATCCAGTGCTTATGTTCCTCATTAGTTGTCATTGCTCTCTTCGGTGGAGTAAGTCTTTCTATGGAAAAGCAGCTTTTGAGAGCCAGGTTCTAACCTTGTGATGTAGTCCGTTCCCAAGACCGCTGAGAACTTCCGCGCTCTTGCGACTGGTGTCAAGAAGGATGGAACTGAACTCGGCTTCGGATACAAGGGCTCCAAGTTCCACCGTGTTATCAAGGACTTTATGTGAGTACCCGACCCTTGAGGGTCAAAAGCGCTGTCAACTGATACTTGGAACTAGGATTCAAGGCGGTGACTTCAGTATGTGTCAATTTAATACATAACAAGCTATTGCTGAGCTCTTTGCGCTATCTAGCCAGGGGAGATGGAACAGGTGGAAAGTCCATCTATGGCGAAAAGTTTGCCGACGAGAACTTGTCAGTTTCATTCCTTTCCTTGTTCTCGATTTCCATTGACGCTATGACCCCTATACAGCAAACTCCGCCACACCGGACCTGGTGTCCTCTCCATGGCTAACGCCGGCAAAGATACTAACGGTTAGTCACTCACCGAGCTCCGGGGTCTTTCTGGTGTATTGACAACTCTTTACAGGATCTCAATTCGTTCGTCAATTCAACAATTGGACCTGGCTGCCACTAACGTCCCTTTCCCTTCTAGTTCATCACCACAGTCAAGACCAGCTGGCTCGATAACCGTCACGTACGTGCTGCTTTCTTCTCACTTGAATGTCCACGTCTAATATCATTCTACAGGTCGTCTTTGGAAAGGTCGTCGAAGGTATGGACGTTGTCCACGCCATTGGTGAGTAAATGAAACTGGTAGTGTCAGAAACGTTAATAATGTCAACACCAATCGTTCAGAAAACGTTGCCAAGGGCTCTGGTGATCGCCCCGTTGAAGACGTCATTATCGCTGACTCTGGCGAGGTTCGTATCTCATCACAGTAGCCTTCCCGAAGCTTATAAATTTCCTTTCTTTAGCTTGCTTTTGAACCTGAGCAGGATGCAGAGGGCAAAGAGGTACCTCTCCGAGCTGAGCTCTAAATACTCTGCATCAGTGTTATTTTTTAATACAATCAATATACCTTTGCTCCAATAGGACGATGACAACAAGTTGCCTGGTACCGACAACGTTAAAGCTGATCCTGCGGCAGAAATCACTGGAACGCCTGAAGAACCCGCACCACAGGTTGATTCTGAGGTCAAGGCCCTGCCCCCCAGCATTCACTCTAGTGGCATTTCGAATATCATATTCTTGGTCTTGATTGCCGGGATCGCGGGGTCTGCTTGCTACTGGGCTGGTGGGCTGACTAGGCTTCGTCGCCTGGCGGGTTATAAAAAGGTTGATGATGTGGAGAGGTACTGAGAGGTTAAAATCATTTTCACGCCGAACGCTGAACATGTTTTTGGCAATGTTTTTATCTAGGCGGGACTGACATGCTTTGCCCGCGCTTAACATATAATTGGGGATTGCTGTCTGCTATAATGAATCATTTAGATAATTCTGGTATTTGAGGGAAGGGTATCATGATAAGACTGGGTATGCACCACGGATGTTTTACAAGGCGTTCAAAGGGATAAATAGATAGAACCAAGTATGAGCGCTAGCAGCGGCGTTGAAGGCGAGTTTGTCAGGAGCGACATCGCAGCTGCAACTCTCGTGTCAGGTCTGGTATAGGCCACGGGACAGTCAGAATTTATAATGTATTTCCAAAGAACAGGACGACTGACGGGATGCCATTCTGGTCAGAGAATGAGGGGCACGTATCAGCAGGACTCTGTATGAGATCAATTAGTCCAGGCGGTTCAAGTATTCACATTTGTCACATACGGATGGATCAGCCGGGCAGCATCCACTCGGACCAAGGGCGTTGACGCTTCCGAGTGCCTTTTGGTTTCCGCGACCGTTCCATGTTTGGAGGCAAGGAACGACAGAGTACGTGATGTTCCAGACTCCAAAGTCCTATGCTAATTTTAGCCCAGATAGATGAAGTATTTATTGAGGGAAATGGCAGTACCTTGTACCCATACAACGCTTCGTTTGAAGGGAAAAAGTCGTCAGGAATGGCAATTGAAGGATATGCCAGGTCAAAATTGAGTTGAGCTCCCGCACTGGGTTGAGAATGCCATTGTAAGCGACGAGAATGGGGCGAGTTACCGGGGTGAAATGCATACGAGTTTGTCCTTTGCTCGGTCCCTGAGCACCAGCCATCTTGCGAGAGTGGGCACAGGTCTGTGATCTTGACCACAACGGATGGGGTTGTATCCGGAATGAAGGGTGGGGTCGAGACAAGAGGGTTGCTTAACGTGAGCCTGAAGCATTTGCCACATGCAGGTCCTGAGAGTAAGCTTGAACATTGGCTGATCTGAGGAGACATAATATGAAGCCTGACCGAAGCTCTGGCTGCTACCATATGCCATCTGGGACAGAGCAGCAGTTGGGTAGTCCGTTGTCTCTGGGGTGCATCCACATGAGGCGACATATCCTCGAGGCAGGGTGTAGTGTGTAAGTGTCGCTATGCCCTCTGAAGGGTAGTCAATCCACTGAGCGTCCGACGCGTGGAGAGAAATGACGACCAGGAACCCTAGCCAAAGCCAGTGGAAATGCGCAAAAAAGGTCATAGCACGGTCATGAGCAAGAAGGGGTTTCAGGGTTCGACAAGGCCCGATGCAAAGATCCACAATAAGCCCACTTGATATTTTGGAGCACGCTGGAATTTGATGCTGAGAAATTAGCTTCGTAGTCGCCTGGATAGATGTGCATGAGCAGTAGAGATTGTGTCAGGACTGGCATTTTGTTTCACACTACGGAAAGGAGGACGGATGAAAGCAGTTAGGACGGCGGGAAAATGGCGGGGGCGTCGGTAAAATGCCGACGGATTAGCTCAGCAGGACAGCGACATGGTCTGTGCTCTGCGACGGGGCCTCGAATGTCAGGCGCCGACCTGTGCTGGATCGTTGAATGTGCACAATTCCGAGCATCGTCTGGCCACACATCGACGACACATTCTTCGTCACCGTGACAAACATCACCGACGACTACTCTTGACCACCTTCCACGACGTTTATGCCCTTGTTCTCTTGGACATCTCGACGAGAAGGCCGTCGATAACGACCACGCCTAGCCGAACGAACCACCTATCACCACCATTGTCTTCTTGCATATAAAGTCATGAAGCTCGCATATCCAGCGGCTAGCCAGAATCTCTCAGATTCCTTACTGTGTCTCAAGATCGCCCGACATTCACCTTGTTCAATATGCACCAACTGCACCGGTCTACATCCATCCAAGACTGTACGCGTCGTCCTGGACGCCCAAGATGAATCTGTAGATGACTACGCCAACCTATTTCCTGGCTCTGATGATGAGGACGACGGCACCCCGGTCTCCTTGTTCCTGGAGCTATGCGCGTGCGGACACGACGCAAAAACACACAATGCAGATGAAACAGAGATTGGAAAGAAAGAATTCATCAGACGGAGTAACGTTGGAATTCGGATAGACGAACTCTTGAAGGTCTGATTCGCCTCTTTTCTTCTGCTTCGTTGCTTAACTCCATTTCACCAGGTAAACGTTGCGTGAATTTGTTTCAGTCCTCGCCATAGTTGAACTTTCGGTTAGGACTCTGGTCGTCTATTGGACTTTGAGTATACGGATGAAGATATCAATTCCCTGCGGAAACAAATGGTCATCCCCTTACAGCGGGGGTCCAGGCTCTCCTCGCCAGGTATGAATTGACAATGTTTGCTCCACTACGACTGAGGTTAACATTGGATACCCGTAGACCATCGCACCGCTAGTGTGCCACTTTCATCTCCGACAACTTCATCCCTAAGCGATCCCGATCCTTTGCAGTCACAACCTTCACAGAGGAAGCGCCGGGCGTCAACTTCATCACTGAGTGAAGCCGAAGAGCAAGAGGCCAAAGATTCTGACGAAGACGACTCTGAAGACGAAGATAAGCCTTTGGCTTCCCGACGAGTGGGCACTACAGCTCCCCGTTTCGTCCCCGGAAAGGCAAAGAAATCCGCCAAACGAAGTGGCAAACCCAGCGGTGGAAAGAAGGCAAAGAAGTCGCATACGGCGCATGCTGCCAACGACAGTAATGCGAATGGCAAATCGCATAATGGCGCCAATGGCTGGATTAAAGAAGAGAAAATGGAAACTGTGGTCCCTGCTGAGACAATTACTCGTCCTCCTCCAGTAAGTTCTCCTCTTCGTTACCATGCAAGACAGAAATCCTCAATAGATCGACACACAGCCGTCTGTGGCCAAAACGGAGAAGATGTCGGCCGTCGAACTTCGTCGTGGTATCATAAAGGTTGACCCCGTTAGAAAGGATTTGAACAATCCGCGAATGCTTGTAATTCTCACAGGCCTCAAGACTCTGTTCCAAAAGCAGCTGCCAAACATGCCACGGGAGTACATTGCACGGCTGGTATACGACGATAACTCGAGATGCTTAGCTATCATCAAGAAGGGTTATAAAGTAGTCGGAGGCATCTGTTTTCGACCTTTTCCCCATCGAGGGTTTGCAGAAATTGTCTTCTTCGCGACGAACTCGGCGGATCAGGAGAAGGTAATATAATCTACATACACTGTCATTTTGGATTGTCGGCTAATTTGGTCGTTTAGGGATACGGTGGGATGCTTATGGACCACTTCAAAGCACACATAAGGAAGGAATACAAAGACATCCACCATTTCCTCACCTACGCAGATAACTATGCCGTCGGCTACTTCGAAAAGCAAGGTTTCTCCAAAGACATCTCTTTGGACAAGTCCGTATGGGCAGGATACATCAAGGACTACGAAGGTAGTACGGTCATGCAATGTGCCCTCGTTCCCAGAGTCGACTACCTGGATAAGAAGAGCACATTTGATAAGCAGCAGGAGGCCGTATTGACCAAAATTCGAGAAATCTCCACTTCGCACGTTGTGTACCCTGGACTGCCACAGTTCCAACCGGGCCAGCCAGAAGGCATCACTTTGGATCCGAAAGACGTACCGGGGTTGAAGGAGACAGGGTGGTCGCCGGAGATGGAAAAAGAGTGAGCGTGAATCACCAACTCATCCCGGATCTTCTCATTAACCACACACATCCAGCATGCTTAACCTTAATCTCAAGAGCCCTGACTATGCTTTAATGGAGAAGTCTCTCAATGCTTTGCGAGAAAGTAGTCATTCGTGGGCTTTCCGCGACCCTGTCAAACTCGACGAAGTACCCGACTATTTGGATGTTGTTAAGACGCCTATGGGTAAACATTTCATACGTATTCGAGTGATCCAAGACCAGCTACTGACAATACTACACAGACTTGCACACGATGGAACACAAGCTCACGACTAACCAGTACAAAAACGTCCAACAATTCGTCGAAGACGCCCTCCTCGTTTTCGACAATTGCCGCGCTTACAACCCTCCTGCTTCTATATACTACAAGAAAGCAGACAAGATGGAGAAATTGCTCAAGGAGCTTCTCCCGAGCTACGTAAGGCGAGACGTGTAGCACCCTGCTTGCTGCTTGTTGTATTATTACCGCACACTATCGCTATCTGTCAGCGCTGTCGATTCTTTATTTCACTATGTATTATTACTCACATCGATCTAGCCCTTACCATGAGCATTCTCGTCAAATATACGCATAATATTTTTAACGATAAGAATACCATAATGACATTGTTTCCTACATATTTACTATTCGAAACAGACTACTAAACGGGGAACCAGGTACAATCTCTTAGCATATTTATTTGTGTACCAAAAGTGTTGTTGCCGTGATTCACATTTAGCGTTGGCCATAAGCCGTCGTCTCGTATTTGCCTATGGGAGGTTGATCAGCTCAGTAAACCAAGCGCAGGATAATTGTAGCATACCAAGTCCGACAATGATGTTTTGAGGATCTTGGGCCTTGTCATTCAAGTAGTTATCAAGGATAGACTTGGCACCATTGGCATAACGCGCCTGGGCATCCAAAGTCGTTCCAGAGTAGTGAGGAACCATTCCGTTTCCGCCACCAAGAGGGTTCTTGACGGTACGCCAGATATGGTCCTTGGGAGCAGGTTGCACGTTCCATACATCGCCGGAGTAGCCCGCGAGTTGGCCGGACTGAAGAGCAGCGGCAACGGCATCCTTGTCGCAGATGGCGCCACGGGCAGTGTTGACGAGCCATGCACCCTTTTTGAAGTGCTTGAGCAACTCGGCGTTCACAAGACCGCGAGTTCCCTCGTGCAGTGGGCAATTGACTGTGACAACGTCGCACTTTCGGAAAGAAGGTTAGCGGGGAGAGGTAGGGAAAAATGTGCTCGGTTTACCTGAGAAACAAATTCCTGGTTTCAGAAGCTTAGTTAGAAAAACCGAAATGTAAACCACGTTGCAGATGTACTACCTTGAGATCTTCAACACGGCGAGCCTTTACAGCTTCAGCGGCAGCTATTCAACAAAATCATCAGAAAATTGTTTTCGATGGCTATGCATCGACATACCAGGTGGAAGAGGGGCGTAATCGTAATACAAAAGTTCCTTGCAATCGAAAGGAACTAGGCGCTGAAGGACACGGTAGCCGATTCGGCCTGCACCAATCGTACCGACCACTTTACCCTCCAAATCAAACGCGTTCCTTGCAACAGCAGCAACCTCCCAGTCACCACGTTCGATCATCTTTACAAAATCAGAGTAAGCTTATACAGCTGGAGTGGCGTCCAAATAATACATACCTCGTGCGCGGGGACAAAGTTGCGGACGAGCAGGAGGATGCTCATGACAACATGCTCCGCGACGGAGACAACATTGGAGCCAGAAACCTAGCAATTCGCTCAGCGCAATACGACTAGGACTTATTCGTGTAATTACCTCCAATACTTGGATGCGATGGTCAACTGCGGCATTCAAATCGATATGGTCGGAGCCAACACCAGCGGTTATACAGAGTTTCAGGTTCTTGGCCTACGAGGGAGAAATTAGTGGTGAGAACCAAGCATATGGCGGTCCAATCAGGAAGGAAAGTCTGGGAAACGGCGAACGACTCCTCACCTTCTCGACCTGCTTCCGAGTAAGGTAGCTTTAGACCAAAAGAACATGAGAGTCATATGAGCAAGAGCACAGGTACAATATCCGCGGAGGTTCCTACCCGGGATGGAATGGGGTAGTGATAAGAACTTCGGCCTAAGCACAACGCGGTTAATTCTTAACTTCTAAACCTAGGGCCATCAGCAAAAGAACTCACATCGACAATATGTTTGTCAAAATCGCTGTCTGGGCCTTCTTTGCTGCTGGTCACCTAAACCAATCGCCTGTTCGTTGGACTATATAAGTTGGTTGAAGGGAATGAGGACGTACTGGATTCATTTGGTCAGGATATGTCTTGAACGATACACAGAACTGCCAACTTACCAACGTATTCATGGCCCTGGGATTCGAGCCATTCCTTTATGCCAAGCTGGATAACAGCGCAAGGGGTCAGAGGCAGATGCACCTGGGTAAGAGTGTGTTATCTCACCTTGTTCTCAACGGTGCCCAGAAGACGAGGTTCTTCTTGAGCAGCCTTTCCGCCGTCATAAAGGATAGCGAGGACCTGATATTATTGAGCAAGCGCCAGTTACGAACAGCCAACGTTGTGACTAACCTTCATAGTGTTCGAAGTAGGTGAGGTGAGGTGAAAGAAGAAATAAAACCAGGTAAGAATGCAGAGGTGGAACGCTCAGCCTTTAAAGGTCCAACCTTTTACCCTGGCCTTTTTAACTCTGACATACCCTGGTTTATTTTGGTCTCACATGGGCTCAAGAGAGGCCACCTGAGCAATAGAACATATCATATGACGTTCTCTTTGGAATGAGAAGTACCCTCAATGGCAACAATCCAAGTCGCAGAACTGCAGTCGACTGTACGTGGGGCCCTTCTACCTCTGATGCTCTTGACCGGACCTTCACAGTCCCATCACGTGGAGTATCCACCTTCCTTTGTCCGGGATGCTCCTTCGAAAGTGAAGTTTGATCGCTGCATGTATTAGCCTCAAGCACGTAGGTCACAAAGAGCAAATTTTGGGCATTCTTCAGTCGCGGCAATCGCTATTTCTGCCAGTCGAAATTCCTAGCCAAGACGATTTAGTCACAGTGGAACATAAAAACATTTACCAACCCTCCTACTTACTGCTCGTATCACCACGGGTAGTCGTCCCTTCTCAGAAGAAGAAGTGACCTTGGAGAAAAAGGAATTTACCCAAAACGCAGACGCGGCAACCGCAAGAACCGAGGGCGGCAAAATGACAAACACTTTCACAAGTCAAGAAGTCAAGGAAGATGAACGCGGTGATCCGCAACTATAATTGAACCAGTGGTTGTGTATTAGGCGTATTAACAGAGCGGCGTAACTGTAAAAATATTAGCAGAGGCAAAAGTAATAAGGATCTCCCCACGTACGGTATGCATCGACGGTCATGCGGAGATATTCAATCGGTGAGAGACGGCGGTGGCGCGTCATCCGGCATAATTTCGAGGCTTGACCTGGATTGGTTAAGAGAACTGGGCTCCTCCTTCGGTTCCCCTTCGCTCAGTTTCTTCACGACCTCCCACTCGACACGAATGAATACCCAAAGCCAACGTCGAAGGATTTCCGAGATTTCCAGGAGGAGTATAGTCATGGAACCATCCCTCGACGCGTGCAGATGGGTTGCCAGCTTCGTTGTCCACGACATCCTCAGCATCAAGTTGATGATTATTAATATGGGATACAGAACGAGGGGAAAGAGCAGAACAGGTCTTAGCCCGTACGGGTAGCTTCGCGGAATATAAGCCGGGGCCTCGCTTAAACGAGAAGACAACTCCAAGGGGGGTTCTGGAGCTGAGGCTACCATGTCTTCCGTAATTAAAGGCGTGCTAGGGTGTGGATGAGGTCGGGTGTGGCGCATAGGGAAACGCGTTTCCTGAGGAAGCGACATATCCGACCTCAGCAGGTCCAGACCCCAATCGTTACTGACGTCCCACCAAAAGGAATAAAGCGAGTTAACGAAGACCGCTAGCAACCTGTTGCTCGTATTAGTGGATATCTCCATCGAGCCGACTGAGGTACATACCATAGGCGAAAGATATAATGCTGCCCTTGCCATGGCTCGTTAGCAGCAGCTAACCCACGCTGTTTGACCACTTCTGCGGTCACAAGGCCTTGGGCAGCAGAGAGATATATAACGGGAAATGCTGTGGCGTATTTGATCGCATTAAAGAGCGGGCGATTACTTTCGTTCGAAGGCAGGTTGTACTCAATGACGCATTGTCGGAAACGTGCTAGGTACGGCAGGCTTAAATGAAAATAAGCCCAATTACTGCATTTTGGGTGGACTTCTCTTACCTCATGAGGGTAGGAATAACCCATCGGGCCAACCCAAGCTGCGGAGGTGGGTGTAGCATGGAGTTGCCCGGAATGAGCATGCAAAGTGAAAGCCAGACGTCACCAAGCACCTTCGCGAATGAGGTGCCTATGTCGGCCAGGATGACATCTGAGAATAGCACTGGAGTATTCGAAGATGATAGAAAACAACGTCGAACTGATCTATTGTTGGACGTAAGCCATCGAATGCGGTTTACTTAGAGACAGGAGGTCACTTACTGGTGAAATTTGTCCCGCTCGTGCTTGAAGAAGACGTCGAAAGGCGACAGCAACAACAATACCATTATGAGTGCTGTAAAAGCTGGTATATACCCATACTTATCAGCCAGATCTGGGTCGTTTTGCGAGGCGAGACGATATAGCACCCAGGAGATGAAGCAAAATGCGAAGTACACAGCACATACACGGTATAGTGCCCTGTAGAAGTGGGGGGTCGCCATGTACGTGTGTGACCTCGCGGGGGCGTTGAGACCTCTGTGGCCGATGAATGAAGGTCGCCGACGATTGCTGAGAGGTAGCCGAGGGGCATATCCTTCCGTCCTAAGGTCCAATGCTGCCACGACATCGATTTCCATCCGGTGAAGGCCATGCAAGTTTGTCGCCCACGCGAGCAGCCCCACGCCGACGAGGCATAACACACGATACGGCAGGGGGAAGGCGACGCTCAGCGTATCCTCCGTTGGATCTCCCGTCGACATTATAATTGCGAATACGATGACCGTGGTTGCCTGTTAGGGAGGCCCTGTCGATAGCATCAAAGAATCCCAGCGAGAAAGGCATCTGTCCATCTCGAGTCTACATTCACAGTCAACACACCTAGTATCACATGACATGCGTCTGCGGCCCGACCGGGGCAATGACGCCCATGGCGCTTCGGTATGTTCAACCAGAATATCCAGCATCCGCCAAATCCCGCACGCTGCGAGTCCCTGGGACCCGGGAAAGTCACGCGATCGCCTGTGAAAATAACAACGCAAAACTGCCCTTGTTTGTTGTTTGGTCGCGTGCACGTGCATCCCCGGGACTCCCGCGACCCTGGGGACTTTTCGAATTCTGGATGCACTCATGTTCAACGTTCTCCAGCAACCATGGCACAGGCGGGCGGCGCCTATGGCACACAACGTGCTACTGACACAGATTTTCGTAAGAAATGGGACAAAGATGAGTTCGAAGCCAAAGCAAAGCAGAAGGATCTCGAAGAACGGGAAAGAATGCAGGATAACGAGGAGCGTTTAAAGCAAGGTAAGCTTTCTTGCAATAACCGCTATTCGATATCTCACTGATTCCCGAGGCAAAAAGCCGCGCAAGGGGGTCAAGAAGGACTTGCCTAAGCCTACAGAGCTGATGAAGGCACGAGACGCGCCCTTGGATTTGGACAAAAACTTGGGCAAGACAATGGTCGTCCAAAATCCAGGGGGGAGAGGCTCCGGACAACCTGGATTTTATTGCGAAACTTGCAGCAGGACCTACAAGGACACTATCGCCTACCTAGATCATTTGAACAGTAGAGCGCGTACGTCCCGCTTCTCCGCTCGGATGTCTTCCCATTGACGCCCGCGATCCAGATCTCCGAGCTATCGGCCAAACGACCAAAATTGAGCGGTCGACGCTTGCCCAAGTGCAAGCACGAATAGCATACTTGCGCGAAAAGACTAAAGCTGCCTCCTCTGCAAAGGATTTTGACTTCGACAAGCGTTTGGAGGAGATTAGGGAACGGGAACGGTTCGCTCGTGAACAGAAAAAGGCAGAGAAGCAGGCCGAAAAGGAGCAGAAGCGTTTGGAACTCCTCCAAGGAAGTGCTCCAGATACTGAAGTCGCAGCCATGATGGGGTTTGCAGGATTCGGCTCTTCGAAGAAATAACCTTCTCGTGGAAATGGTACAAGACCAACGTTACAATAATGTTGTACTGATTTCCCAATTATATGGAGCGTTTTGTTCTATCCCATTTCTCCATTGAAATCTACCCTAGTTGCCCAGGGTATCTGTGGTTCAAAGACTCTTCATCACACCCCAGTCCAAGGTGCATTACTGTTTCTTGTTTGACCGTTCTTATCCTTTTGCGAACAGATACAGTGATGCCATCGAACCGATTTGGATCGCATTCCCCTCGTTTTCGCCCCACTCGCTGTGTTTGTGTCCTTCCGCCGGCGTATATGTACCCATGCAGGGCCGGATATTCCCAGGTAATCAAATATATGAAAATTAGACATGGGATCGCCTCGTTGTATTGGTAAGATATATTTTATTCGTTGTTACTGACTGACGCATCCATGCAGCTCAAGGGGTTCGACAAAACTGTATGTGCCGCCCTACCTCGTCCTCGTGTTCGCACACCTAAACAGCACCCCTCCGGTCGGCCAACTGTAATCTCGTATCAGTTCTGATCGGTCACGAACACAGGAGACTCCCCGAGCTAATCACACTGATATTTCTCTTAACAGTTTATTTTATTTTATATTTATTAAAATGTTCTAGCAAAGGTTTGTTTCGATAAAACAAGGGACCCATGGCTTGCGCCAGCCGACTCGTGGTTGAACTCACACTACAATGTCCTCCCGCCTCCCAAACGAGCTCATGCTTCAAGTCGCTGCCTTCCTACCCACGAGCCAACTTCAATTAGTACACACGGTCCACGTCTCTTTCTGGTACATTTGGATGATTCGCAAGTATGCACATTGTATCGTCACGGACGACAATGGCCTTGGACAGTTGTCTTACAATGGCGCGTATGTATTCCGCTGCATCCTTCACGCCGTTGCTCTGGTAACCAACCACCCCGCAGTGCATGTGCCTTCGTTTCTACCCTCTCAGTCCAATCCTCATTCAAAACACCTTGGGATCCTGTACTTGTGGCTTCGACCTTTTCCCGCCTACGTCAACTTCGGGTTCTTCATGTTTTGTGGAACGGATGCGGCCCATACGACATACCGACCTTGAGGCACCTCCTCGCATTGCCAGCGAACACTCAGCAAATCGGTGGAAAGTTGACGAAGCTATCACTCAGTATACCGATCTGCATGCTGGACACCCTCGACGCCCTTCAACTACCGGGACTGGCATCGTTTTCGTTCACCTTCCACACTGGCTTTATTGAGGCGCACATTATAGAGTTAAACCTCCGTCATCTGATTATTTTCCTAAGGAAGACCGTTGGTCTCAAGGAGTTGGCAATCAGAGTTGACGAAACTTCCTGCAACCTTAATTTGGGTTTCCTATTCATGCATTTGGGGACACTGGAATATTTGGAGAAGCTGAGTCTGATGATGCCGCCACTCGACCGCTTTGATGCATCCCACCCAGATATTCTATTCCCCATCATTTCCTTTATTCGCGGCCACAGAGACAAGCTTCTCGACATCACGCTCAAGTCCAATGCGATGTTCGTATTTGGGACGCCGACTGACTCGGAAGTCCACTGCTGGCCATGGCGCCTACTCGACGCCATCAATTTCGAGTCTCTGGTCAGACTTGACGTCGGTGCCGTGCCATTCAACTGGCTCGTGGAGTTCCTGCGCTCACATCGGCGAACGCTACATCACCTCACCCTTTCCGCGGACGTATTCCCCTTCCTTCCCGACAGACTCCTCTCCCTTGACAGGGAACTATCGGACAGCCCCTTGGGGCTGTCCCGCATTCGAGAAGTGTCATTGACGCTGAGATCTCTCACACCGAGACTTCTTGTCTACATCCTAAAGCACTTTCCCGCCGCTCAACATCTCGCCATTTCGTACCTTACCACTCCCCCGCCCTCAACCTTTTACGAGCAACTGCGCAAGATGTTGATTGAAGAAGGTGTCGCCACCTCTTTGGAACGAACATTCGAATTCACCACGGTCCGCATTCGTGGCATTGTGGAAGGACCGGAATTACTCCAGTTTATCTATCAAGCACTCCAAGAGACGATTGGGGGTATTGTATGTCAGGGGGACTTCGTGGATGATGAAGACGAATAGGCTTTCTCAATTCGCTGTTTCCCCTGTCACAGCAAACCACGAGGTTTCCTATGCATTTGTGTTCGGTCCTGGAAGGCCATGATTATATTACAGTATTCCTAGATTTAGCTTCTCCATTCTTGGATAACATCACGCCGCATGCGAACGTCCACCATTTATTACAAATTTACGATCTAGCAAGACTCTCCTATGGTCTAGAAAGAGTCAAGATGAACTTGACATCGGCAATCTCCTGCTCCTCCTCGATGATGACGGCTGCATTGGCTCCCTTCTCCTTTACATCCTTCGGAAGGCTACCAACAGTCTTGAAAATAAGATCGCTGCTCTCCCGGATAGCAGCCAATATTTCCTGTCCAGAATCACCCTCGAAAGAGTAGTAAACGTGCACCTCGTCCACAGCCTGGAGACCTGCCTTCTTCCGCAGCTTCTGTACACGGTTTGTAAGTTCCCGAGCAAGCCATTCGCTCTGGAGATCTGCGTAGATCTGAATATCCAGACGAATAACGGCATCGTTATCCGTGTGGGTGGCGAATTGACTTTCCAACCCTGTAGGCAATTCCAAATAGCGCTGCACAGTGAGGTCTCCCTCCACAAGTTCGATGCCGTCCACAGAAATCTTGCCGGTCTCGATGTATGTTTTGACGGCGTCGCTCGAAACTCCTGGAAGAGCGTTGCGAACGCGTCCGAGATCCTTGCGTAACTTTTTGCCCAACACACCCCAATCGGCAACAGCTTTGTATCTAACACCTGAGGAGGATTCGTCCGACGTAAAAACGACATCTCGGACGTTGAGTTCCGACTTGATGTACCGTTCAAGAGGCTGAATGTCTGCGATATATGCGGGGTCTGCGTGGAACACCAGAAGTTCCTTCATTGGTACCTGCATGGGAATTATTATTATTGGATAGACGTGCCATGACCCAAAATTCCCACCTTCAAGGAGATGTTGTTACGCTCCCGTATGTTTCTGGTAAGATCTATGACTGCTTGCATGCGTCGTACTTGACGTTCGATGTCTTCGTCAAAGTACTCCTCTTTGACCTTGGGGAAACTTAAGAAGTGCACGGATCGAACATCATCTGCTGCGGGATCGACCGGTATGAACTCCTTTAAGGACTGATATAGATTCTCCGTCAAGAATGGAGTGTAAGAGGACTATCAGGAATGCATCAGTTGATGGGTTGCAGACACATTCACTTGGAACGCACCATGGTCCGACAGAGGGTAAAGAGTGCCTCGAACAGGGTATTGAGTGCCGAATATGTGTCTTGCCTTCCGTCCTCTCCCTTCAGACGTTTACGATTGAAGCGGATGTACCAGTTGGTAAGCTCATCGATGAGTTCCAACAGCCTTGGAATGATGGTATACAATCGGTAGGCAGCCATCTCTTCAGTTACCAACTTGATCAATGATTGGCACCTAGCCAGAATCCACCGATCCATGACATTGTTTGGTAAGGGTGCTTTTGCGTTATACGTGAAATCTTCGTCATGCGCCTTCTTGTAAAGAGCTGCATGTCCCAAGAAGAATCGGAAAGAATTGAGCCATGGAAGGAGAACTCTTGAAATGACATCGCGGACGCCTTCTTCTCTGAATCTGAGATTGTCTCCCCGGACTATAGGTGAGTTAACCAAAAACATTCTAGCAGCAGCCGTTAATGAATGTCCACGGACATTGAAGTTCATTAATTCTACACACCTCGTTGCGTCAGCCCCATATTTTTCGATGATGATGTTAGGGTCGGGGTAATTCTTCAAGCTTTTACTCATTTTCTTCCCGTCTCTGATGAAGGCCAATGTTTAGGCCTGAATTCGGAATGATAGATGGACATGTGAACGCACGCAGCAAGGACAAGGCCAGTCACGATAAGGTTTTTCCATGGTGCTCTCCCAAACAGGTGAGTGGACAACACCAGGAGAGTGTAGAACCATCCGCGAGTCTGGTCAATGCCTTCGGAGACAAAGTCGGCCGGGAACGTGTTTTCGAACAATTCTTTATTCTCGAAGGGGTAATGCAATTGTGCGTACGGCATGCTAGGATCAAGTTTAGTTCAATTACTTTTTCCATATATTTGTAAAAATTCACCTTCCAGATTCAAACCAGCAGTCAAAGACCTCTTCGACCCGTCTGAGGACACCTTTCCCCTTCTGGGATGGAATAGTGATATGATCTATCTTATCTCTGTGAAGATCCGTGATTCCAGTGACTCCCGACAACTTTTCAAGTTCCTCCACAGATCCGACGCAAACTACCTGCCGCCAAATATTGGATGAGTCATTGTTCCATGCCCGCGGAGAAAACACCAAGTACCTCTTTGTAGTCGTCACTAACCCATAAGGGCATCGGTGTACCCCAATAACGGTTACGCGAGACGTTCCAATCTCGAGCATTCGCCAACCAATTACCGAAACGATTGTCGCCGACATATTGTGGCACCCTGAGAGATGTGTCGGTACACTATTAGAAATTGTGAAGGCAGCACATACCATCGAGTTTCCTCGTTATTGGCCACCAATTGATCAACAATAGGGGTAACCCTGACGAACCAGACTGGAATGGCACGGTAGATAAGTGGTGTTCCAGACCTTTCGGAAAATGAGAAAGATTCCATCATGATTCATGAGAATTCCCTACCTCCAGCAGAAGGGATAACTGTGCTTCAGGGTCGATTGAACAATGAGGCGTCCCTTGGCTTTCAATGCCTTTTGGATTGGGCTATCCGCAGCCTAAATATTGTTTTTGAGCATCCCGGCACACTATCTTGGGTTGTTCACATTCACGGACCTTGACATGAAGTCCTTCGAAGTCTGACACTTCCTTCGTAAAGTGTCCTTTATCGTCGATGGGGCAGGGTGGCATCTCATCGGGCCGCAAGACGCCATGGGCGATGGCAACTCGATGATCGTCTTCACCGAAGGCAGGTGCCTGATGAACGATACCCGTTCCGTCCGCATCGGTGACATACGTATCGACCAGAACCCGGAATGCTTTGTCTTCGAACTACAATATATGCGGTGAGTATGCGTTGGGTATGCCAATGATTCGGTGCTCGAGTTACCTTCTCAGTGAAATATTCGAACAATGGGACGTATCGCCAATCCTTCATGTCCGCTCCTTGGAATTGTGTCAGCTTCTTGTACTTGGCCTTCTTGGGGTCCTTGTATATAGTCCGGAGAAGGTTTTCGTGTATAATGTAGTTCTGGTCCTTCTCGAGGTCGTGGATTTTGATATAAGTGTAGTCGGGATGTACACAAAGGGCAAGATTTGATGGCAAGGTCCAAGGAGTGGTGGTCCATGCCAAAAACGAGGTTTTCGGATCGTCAACCAATGGGAACGAAACAGTGACTACAGCCGATATCAGAACATCGCTCTCCATAGTGTACAGGCAAACAACTCACTAGCCGGGTCATTGACGTCCTGATAGGCTTGACCTGCTTCGAAATTGGACAGAGGGGTTGTGCATCCCGTAGAGTAGGGCATAACTTTCAGTCCGCGGTAAACCAGGCCTTTCTGGAAGAGCTCTGAGAATGCCCACCAAACGGATTCCATAAAGCTCAGGTTCAAAGTCTTATAATCGTTGTCGAAGTCGATCCATCTACCCATCCGCTCAACCGTTTGACGCCACTCGCTCGAATACCTCATGACGATGCTTCTACATTCCGCGTTGTATTTGTCGATTCCCATCTTCATGACGTCTTCCTTTCCAGTGATCCCCAATCTTTTATCGATCTCGTGCTCGACAGGAAGTCCATGGGTATCCCATCCAAACCGACGGGTGACATGGTATCCACTGACGTGGGCGTGTCGGGTTACAATGTCCTATGTAAATAGGAAGAATTTCAATGGATGAAGTGAAAAACGACGACCAGTTCGACGTACCTTGATGGTTCCAGCGAGCAAATGTCCGTAGTGAGGCAACCCAGTAGCAAACGGGGGTCCATCGTAGAAGGAGTACTCGGGCCTTCCTTCAGAGAGCTTGAGACTGGTGCGAAACGCGTCGATTTCTCTCCAGAACTGAAGAACTTTCTGTTCTTCCTTCGCAAAGTCGAACTGAGTCCCAACTAGACAAGAAAACGACGGTTGAAGTTCGTAAAACTGTTGTGGTTTGCGTACAGGTACTCACTGTCGTGTGTAGGGAAAGCCATGATGACCGTAGCTGGATAACCCGGGGACAGATCAATCGATGGCCTACAAGTCGTAAATGACTCGAGCGAACTGTAAAGACCTGCTCAACCAGCGTTATCTCATAAATTATCAGCCGGAGATCATCAGCCGGGCTCCGTCCGGCGCCTAAAGTGGACCGAATACCGCCCGATCCTCACCGAAAGCGCCGAAGTTGAAGGCCGCTGCTGCCAGGCTGACCGGGCTGGCTTGTGTCCAGATTCTATCATATCTTTTGGATTTTGGAACAAGAACGTTTACAAATTTAACAAATCGACAGTCTTGAAGCTCGAAATCGCTGCCCAACTTGATTTAGAGTTGCAGTTGTCATAGTTTGCTCAAAATCTCGGATTGTTGCCTTACGGTGCCACCCAGCTTTCTTATATATTGTACATTACGCCGGCTTTATTGACAGGCTCTGTTCTCTTTTCCTCTTCCACGTCGAAGGATGGGTGATTCACAAGTTCACGCTAGCTCAGACCTGACATATATTGGCGAAACAAGTCCTCATTTGGTTGGTCCAAGTCTTGCACACAAGCTGTGTACTAGTTGCTAATGGCAGTTCCATTAGTCTTGTCCCGTTTGCTTGTATGCAATCAGCTTATAAGACTCCAAATCTGCAGCCCGCCGATCTCTCCTGTTCATACAGATCACCGTTCCTGGTCCCAACGACTGCAAGCTGCTCTCACACATTTTGCAAGGAATGTATCGTCGAGGCAGTTAACCAAACTAGTCGGTGTCCGGTGGACCGCAGACCACTTGATGTCGACGATTTACAGCCTGCAGACCCTGTCATTCGCTCAGTAAGTACATGACCATCCCTTGCCAGCGGTGATCTGAATCTTTGTCTTTATAGCTCGTAGGCGATCTCAAGGTTGAATGCGTCAACAAAGATGCGGGATGCACAAAACAAATGGCGCGGGACTCCCTCACCAGGCACCTTGAAGAAGAATGTGTCTACGCAAAGGTTATTTGCCCATTTGACGGCTGCGGGGTGCAACTCCCACTTCACGAACTGCTGGAGCATCAAGACCTGCATCGAGCGGCGGAAATGGATGATTTTGACCAACAAGTTTCTCAACCTGAAAGGGAGTCAAGTCGTAACCAGCACAAAACTATTTCAAGGTCAAATGGACTCGGCCGTATTCGACGAACCAGAGTCATTGTTGATTTTATAAACAGTTTAGCGAACCATCTGAACGCTGCCAGTGGATCCTCAAGAAGTTGTGCCCGGTCACGGTCACGTTCTCCGCCTTCCGGTGAATTCGTATGGGGTTCGTCGACATCCTCCGGTCACTGGAGATCGGATGCTCGAGCGTCTAATCCAGAACCAGAAACGCCGTTCGTAGGCGAGTCTTTTCGTGTTTGCTTATAGATATCGTCACACTCACAAGGAACTAGTTCGTGCAAAGTATCAATATGATGCAGAAGATGTTTTGGAACTGTCATTTAATGAAGGGGATTTACTCTGCGTTTTGTCTGTGGACGACGATGAGGGTTGGTATCAAGGAAATCACCTCGATGCAGAAGAAAGGAGACGAGAAGGGACATTTGCCTTTCCTCGATATTTCGTTGAGATTATCCCAGACTTTGAAAGTCAAAATGCACAGGAACAAAATAGTGCAGGCCACTCTTCAGAGTCGGTTTCAGCTCAAGTTTTTGCATCGAGCGACGACTTGATTATAGCACATGGTCAGAATCGAGTCTACCTCCCTGTTATGACCTGCTCAACCGATTCCTTCGCAGCTAAGGCTTTGGTTACATACATAGCAGAAGATGAAGATCAATTCGACTTTCAGCAAGATGATATCATAGCGATCACTTCATTCAACCCGTTACGCGGATATGTACTGGATGAACAACGACGGCAGGATGCGTTTGGAAAAACAAGGATCCCTCCGGAATTAGTCGAGATTTTGAATTGAGAACCTCAGTTGTACCACATATCATACATATCTATTCAAATGTACGCTAGAACCATCACAGTCGACAATCCATTATGCCGAATGGTCAATGCTGCGCCAAGTTTTCCAAGTAATCGCCACCCATGACCTGGAACTCTGAAGCACCCGAGCGAACCATAGCCCCTCCCTTCCTCGTGAGCCTTCCTTGTTCACGTACAACAGCTTTCATACGCCGCTCTGAGTCAACGTTGCGTCCTTCCCTAACATCGTCGGAGTCAGAGTCATATTTCACGTTCCTCTTTCGTTTCTCCTTGACACTGTCTTTGGATGTTGGCTTGCCCTTCGCCTTCGAGTTGCTTTGAGGCTTGGATGCATTAGCAGCAGTGACCTTTGTAGGTGCTTCTCGCAGAGCAAATGACTTGGCCAAATGTCCAAGATGTAGGTGTCGGATGTGGAAAATATGCTTTTCGTTGGAAGGATGCGTTGCGTATGCTCTCATATGCGACAGATACGCCTTTCTAGCGAGCATGACGTGCTAAAAGGCGCGTTAGGTCCAAACAATTATCAAGAGCAGGGTGGGGCACTCACGTCTTTGTCATTAAGAACCCATCGTTCGAACGACAGCTGAGCCTCAGTTGCTCTGGCTTCGTATTCCCTGCCTTTCCCACCATACCCACTCCTCAGGACAGAGTCGATACCTACACCAGAAAGGGAAGGGGAGCCCTCAACCTTCTTGGGCTTCTCAGACTCCTCTCCCTGAAGCCGTGCTTCTATCCACTTCACCCACTCTGCCTCGCTCGGTCCAACCATACTCCAAGCCTCACCACCTTTACCAGCACGAGCCGTTCGCCCAATACGATGGATATATTCGTTAGGCCCGCCTTCAGTGGGCAAATCATACTGAATGACCGCCTTGACTGTAGGAAGATCCAGACCTCGAGCAGCAACTGAGGTGCAGAGCAGGACCGAAGACGCAGCTGTCGACTGTACTGGTTGATTCTTCACCTTGTTCAACGTCCCAGCAAAGCCTTTCAAGGCGCGCATACGTGTGGCAGTGGGCAAAGATCCGTGCAGTCGATATATCGAAGTGTCAGGGATGAGTGGGCATTTGCATTCGACTTCATCAGATTGAGTCTTTCTTGAACGGGGTTTGGGTTTGGAGGCCGGGGTGTCCAAGTCGCCCTCTTCATCATCAGTGTCGCCACCTTCGTCAGAATCAGAGTCTGAGTTTTGTGGAGCTGAGGTTTCTTCTGTTTGCTCGCCCATATGGAGTCCGCCCAGGAGATTCCAATGGAAGTCGACTGAATCCGTACAGCTGATGAAGACAATGATCTTAGCACCACCCGTGCTCTTCGAGATGAGACTCCGTATGAGAGCAACAAGAGCGACCAGACGGAGCTTCAACGGAACGACAACGTATTTCTGGGAAAGCTGAGACGGGGGAGTCAAAGAGTTTGTTGAAGGTTTGTTGGAGATCAGGTCCGTCAAAGGCTTTTCTTCCTGGTCAGCCTCGAGGGCTTTGATCATGAGTGGTTTGATCAGTGCGGTGCCCACGAGGGTTTGCACCGATTCGCGGAGTGTAGCCGAGCAGAGAACCGTCCTCCTTCTTCGCTCCCAATCCCATCCTCCAACCTCTGGGCTATTTCCTTCAAGAACCGCCTGTTTGGCAAGACCTCTACGCCCTTCCAGCCCTTTGAGGATACCTGTAATCGTCTCTTCGAAGCCGAGTTCCATAAGCTGGTCAGCTTCATCGAGGACGAGCCATCGACACTTTCCGACATTGAAAGACGAAGTATTTTGAATGTGGTCGAGTAGTCGACCGGGTGTTGAGACGAGGATAGGTACACCCTTCCTCAGCTTGGCCTTTTCGTGCGTCCGTGTAGATCCACCGACCAACAACCCAGATACAAGCCACCTTGTCATTCGCGTCGAGTTTTCCGATTCACCGTCCACGTCGTCTTCTGAACGAAGACGCATACGGAGCAAAGCCTCTACCACTTCCGATATCTGCTTCGCCAGTTCACGAGTGGGTGCGATGATGATGGCCAATGTTCCTATTGAACGGTCGATGTAGGATAACGAGCTGAGCGGAAGAAGGTCTTGGATGATAGGGAGAAGGTAGGCGAGTGTTTTTCCTGAACCAGTTTGTGACTGGATAAATATGTCACGTAGGTCCTTGTTATCTGTCTCTGTCAGGATCGGCGGAAGAGCTGCCCGCTGGATAGCAGTTGGCCGTTTGATCTCGAATTTGCTCGCGAGATGCGCGATGAGAAGTGGGTGTAATCCCAGTCCTTCAAATGTAGACGTGTCGTGTGGGGCATTACTGGGCTTTGCAGTTGGACGCTGAGCCGCTGGGTTTTTAGGAAGGTCGATTTTGGGGTTTGAAGTGAACAATGACGAAATTATTTGCGTCGTTTTAGTTGCTGAAGCAGTTTTAGTGGGCTTTGCAGAGGAAAATTCTGCCCCCTCAGTCCTCGGCTGCTTGCTGGGTCTCGGATTGTTATCTGGAGCATCTGAAGTAGATATTGCAGCCTTTTCTGGGTGCGAAACCTTCCGCTTCGTCGTGCGTTTGGCTTTCAATCTAGGAGCTCGGAGACGAATAAGAATTTTGGATGAACAAGTCGCAGGAAGGAAACCTACCTGTCAGTCCATCTGCCTCCCTTTTTAGCCTCTGAAGTCTTCCTGGCTCCAAAGAAATCGTCGTCCGCGGCCAAATTCAAGACAAGTCCATCGTCCATGAGAGTTTAATTTTGAGCGTCTGTGTTTCTTGTTTCTGTCCAAGCCAGCTGCCTCAACCCTATTCGAGATTTTGGCTTACGTGATGTTGCTTGCATGTTCAGTTGTCGAGTCATCAGGCAAGAGGGCCACGGACAAAGAACAGACGAAATACAGCCTCTTGGATTCAACTGCAGCACTACACGTTTGAGACGTCGACGAAACTGGCATTTAGAGCCTCCACGTTACCGAGGAACCTAGAAAAATGGTGTCCCAGACCCCAGCAGTCCCAGGGGACGCACCACCGCCACCAATTTCACCGGGCGGGTCATATTCACTTCAGGTGCGTCGTGGCTCTGAGAGACATTCGAGTCTCCCGCCTAACAGCATTTCTGCCGACAGACCGTGTCAGTAGGATGCAAAATTTACATACGTCGCCCAGGATCAGACGGCAAAGACGAGGAGCGTCTCGCTGAAATCCTGTCCATCCGAGACAAACCGAATAACCCCTATGCGAGGCGTGCCAGAAACAAGGAGGAAGAAGAAACCAAGCCTGAGGACCAGCGGGAATTCTTTGTCCATTGGGAACACTTCAATAAGCGCCTGGATGACTGGGTTTCTGGGTCTCGTCTTGTTCTCAGTCGGGACCTTCAGTGGCCCCGTCCCAAGGTTCATGCCCCTCCAAAGAAGGCTGGCACACCTTCAAAGAAACCCGGAAAGATCCCAAAATCCAATAGTCTGTTGAAGAAGGCGACTGCCAATGCTACAAAGGCCGCTTCTCCAACTCCTACACCCTCCACTCCCTCTGCAACTCTTTTGGAGTATGCACCTTCACCATCCCCAACTGCTACATCCCTGAAACGAAAGTTCCCTTCGGACGAAGAAGAGGAGGAGGAGGAGGAAGATGCAGAAGGTGAGGACGACGCAGAGGGAGAGATGGACGTCGACAACGAAGGCGACATAACCTTTGACCTAACCATGCCCGAAACGAGCGAATCTCCTTCGGTGACCACCTTCAGCAAGGAGCAAGAAATCGAGAAATTGCGAACGTCAGGCTCAATGACACAGTCTATATCCGAAATTGCCCGTGTCAAGAACCTCAACCGGCTGCAGATAGGCAAATACGAAGTCGACGCATGGTATTTCAGCCCCTACCCTAAAGAATACGCCCACCTCCCTATCCTCTACATCTGCGAGTTCTGCCTATCGTTCTTCCCTAGTCCCATGATGTTTTCTCGCCACCGGCAACGCTGTACTATGCTACATCCCCCAGGGAATGAAATATACCGGCATGAAGAGATATCCTTTTACGAAATCGACGGGAAGCGGCAGCTAACCTGGTGTCGGAACCTCAGTTTGCTTTCGAAATGTTTTCTTGACCAGTGCGTGCCAGCCTTTCGCCTCGCTTCTTCAAAGCTGATATAGTTTCTAGCAAAACTCTGTACTACGACGTCACGCCGTTCCTCTACTATGTCATGGTACTTGTCATCCTCTCATCCTTACGCAAATTGCTCACAAGCGAAACTTAGGTGAAGCGGGATGATGTCGGCTGTCATATCATCGGGTACTTTTCCAAAGAAAAGGAATCTGCTGAGAATTACAACGTTGCCTGTATCCTAACGTTACCTCAACATCAACGACACGGATACGGAAAGCTGCTTATTGATTTTTCATACGAACTCAGCAAGAAAGAAGGGAAATTAGGGAGTCCTGAAAAGCCCCTCTCGGACTTGGGTCTTCTCGGCTACCGGGCATACTGGGCAGAAGTAATCATCGACCTTCTTCTCGCCACACCAGATGGCGAGATCAGCATCGACGAAATTGCACAGAAAACCGCCATTACACACGCCGATATTATGAATACGTGGGGTTTTTTTCTTCTCGGTGTTAGTTTTAACCCACCAACTCACCGCCTTCTTTCCAGGTGTACAACCCTCCAACTGTTCAAGCATTACAAGGGTTCTCATGTAATCTGTCTGAATAACGCGGTTATGGAGAAATACAATAAGTCGAAGGCGAAACGAAGGAGGAGGATCTATTCCGAGTGCCTCAAGTGGAAACCACCTGTATTCACTCGGGACCAACTACGGTTCGGCTTCTAGATCTACGTGGATGGGTTATAGCGTTGTACAACATTATACTTGTAATATAATTGCTTTGTGTGTGGTAGTGTATCATGGATCGTCGCTTTGAATTTGTTGTGTTCGATGTCGGAGGGAATATTCCTCTTCTTCCATGACAGTCGGTGGTTTATCAACGTGCAAGGCCTTGCGAGACAGTGTCGGTGATGAAGGTCTCGAAGCAGCCGGAGAAAAGACGTCGACGCCTGATAGTTTGAGGTTGTTATCCGTTGCGAAAAATTCTTTGGGCTTCTCGTTCAGCGCATCGTCGGACGTTGCTCCCTCCGATGGGGTAGAGTCATAGGCTTCGACATGGATGGTCGGTGCATTCACCAGATGAACAGTGGATTTGTCACTGGTAGACGCCTTGACATCGTCGATTACTCCAAGTGTGCGGGCAATCCCGTATGAAGCAATATCCTAGCAATGGCGTTTTAATCACAAGGGCTTCACCAAATGGCGGGCGGTACACACCAGCAGTCCAAGAATGATAGTAGGGAGGCTTAGCAGTAGCGCGAAAATGCGACAGAAGTATGCAATGCGCGCAACCCACGAGTCAGACTCGTAGTTCCAGAGGTAACGAATGTAGGATGTCCAGACTAGCCCAGGATAAGCACTGGGTGGCGTTTGGGAGAGCCGAGCGGTGAACTCCGATACGTAATTGGTAACGTTCATCGTAGCGCGTCCTAGGAAACTGTGAGCCAGACTATAAGATCCAAATGAGCATCCGGGAGACTTACACAAGCTTATATGCTGTCAGAGGTTGACCTGTGCACTCCGCATAAGGATGGGATGGAAGATGGCCTGCAACGCTGTGGACACCGGAGTTGGGCGCATGCAGCACTGCCAAGCAGAGCAAGTTTTCACGTGATGGTCTTGCGTTTGTGGCAGTGCCGCTGGAGACGCTGGTTCGAACCGCCGGCAAGTCAAGATTCCATCCATACCTCTTGTCACTCAACGTTCAACCAACACACGCACAGCGGTTGATTTGCTTTCAGTATATTCTCCAGGGTGCTCTATTATCTGGCTACCTTTCACTCTCATACTCTCCGACTAGGCAAAATTCCAAAGACCTCATCTCAACTTGTAGTCATGCTGTCTTCTTCCAGCTGGATTCTGGAACCTGTCTCTCGAGTTATGCGGATTCCAACTACACCACTCCACAGTTTATCTCTGTCTTTACGACATCCAAGATCATTTGTAAATTGACGCAATATATCCAGTTTGGCGATTCTCCTCAGGGTTGCAAAGAACTGGAAGCCTGCGTTACTGTGTGTCCCTTGCGAAATAATCCCCGCACGGCTAATTGCGAGCAATTCGGTCCCTGACCTCAGGCCAGGGTGACCATGACATGTCCAGAGGGATGCTAAATTCGGCCAAAATAGATATCCCTTCTGGCGCTATTGCTGGTCGACGGCACAACAAACAAGGCTACAAAAGGCGATACAGGGGATTGCCTACTCTATAGATGGCATTTCGGTATCGGAAACCGATTCGGGAGAAGGCGTCTGCAAGAGCAAAGTCTTGGCCATTCTAACGCACTTGCTTAAACCGTTACAATGACAATAAGCTTTAAGAATCAGTTGCAAAGTGTCCAGGAACATTTCCATTTCGGTGACTATTTACGTCTTCTCCCCTTGTCTTCCTCATTCGATGACCCAGCTGGATTATTTGCACACCAATTCTGTTTTAGAGTTATCAGATAAGTGTTTCTGTCACTCCGCGTGCACAGGTCCCTCTGACCCTTCACAATTAATATCCCGTTTGTCGCAACCCAACTTCCGTTTGGCGAAATGAACTCACTGGCAGATAACAGCACGAGCCCAGCAACGTTGCGAGCATTGCATTAAATGACCACAGCCGGGAAGCTCACGAGGTTTTCATTACTCCCATAATCTTGGCCCACTCGCTCAGCAGGTATTCGCTGTCAGGTCAGCATGGCCGTATACCCTCTCCGCGACCCACACTTCTCTCAACATACAGATTCGGATCGACTATATCCTCCACCGAAGTGGAATATCAGAGAATGATGAACTCTATACGCTACCATGATCCATTGCACAACTCGACAACCTGCACAATGGAAAAGGTAGACAAATCAGGCTATGACACCGTTTTGCTCGAAACCAAAGTCGCACACTTGGTGGCGCCAACCGACACCGCGATGTGGATGGACATTATTGATGGGGAGTCGGCGCTTCTGCCTGCCAAAACCGTATTACTCACTAACACAAGCACGATGTCTGCTAGGTTTCGACACATGGTAGGTCGGGCGGTCCTTTAAGCTTTAAGGACACTGCCGTAACGACTTTGGTATGAAATCGTTGTCAGATCGCACAAAATAGGGGGATAAACAAGACTAAGGCTTAATCAAGGAAGGGTAATGTGGGCAGGTGATTTCCAGTACTTTGGCCTGGAGATATCTCGGTAAGAGCCAATGATTCAGCTTGTTCTCTATCGAAATTCGAACATGTCAAGCAGCGGGGGCTTTAGTCCAGATATCAAGCAACTCTCGCGGCGATAGTCAAAAACCATCAGCTCCTTCCATTTTATATCTATAGGAGGTATGTATGAAAAAGGTGTGTATGGAGACAGTAGTTAAATCCGAGATACAAGACTTTTGTGTCAGAGAAGTACATATACAATAGAAGATGTGGCGACGACTAATGAAGCGATAGATGAGCAGAGCGAGATGAAATAATCAAATGAGCACCGGGAAAATAGGATGCCCGACCAAATGAGACCCAATGAAAAAGGATACAAGAATAGAATGTTTAAGGTATAGGGCGTTGAACCAGTATAGACGAATGAAAGACCTAGGGATACATAACGTTGGATGGGAATACAACCCCATCTGATCTAAGGAGGATAACAGGACGACGCTTGCCGTTGTGGCCAGACTCGGGTGGCAAGCACCCGAGAACCTCGGTGCACCTAACCTCGACATAAGGTGAAGGCTCAGACCCAAAGAAGACGTGCACTGGGTCAGTCTTGGAGAAGTTTTCACCATACACCGTGAGCATTTTGGCGGCATGGGGATTGGGTTTGGCAAGGACCGCCCGTGATTGCGCACAGTTGGATTTGGGCAACTCTGCAGCGCGATCGGGAGGGAGGTACTTGACGACACCAGGGAAAGGAGTCACTGGCTTCGAGGGGACAGGGAAAGAACCAATGGGACTTGGTGCAGCGTGTTGATTGTCAAAGAGGACGGGTGGAACGTAAAAGTTGTAGCGGATTTGATCTAGAAATAAACAAGTTAGATACACAGTTTGAGGAAGAGACGATTATGAAACTTACCCGTTCCGACAATGGTCCAAACACTTGTCTCCCCAATGTCTACTTGCCACAAAGCACCAGACGAGGCACCAGAGTCACTGCCAGATCCTCGACGAGACGATACGGAGCCAGCGGAGCTGGGTCGTCGACGACCTTTGCCGCCAACCGGCTTTGCCAGACCTCCCGCACTTGATGTCGACCGCTTCTTCTTGACGCGGCCACCATCGTTGGAAAGGAAGTCGGCAGAAGATGGCGACGCTGGCTCGCTCTCGATGGGTGTCTGGGGGAAGTAGTCGCCAGGTCCGGAGCCGTTCGTCGGCGACATGGGCGAGCCAGGGAGGACAGGAGAGCTCGAGCCGTTGGTTGCATTGGTGTTCCAAATGCGGCCTTCGATAGGCCGGAAGGTATTGACCTTTTCACCCATGCAGGACAAGAAGGTGCCAGAGATACCAGGACTGCCCGGCTCAGCCAATGGCTTGGCGGAATCGTAAACTTCGAATGCGATCTTGTGGAGTTGCGAGACTGGGTCACCGCATACTTCGCCTGGCACACAGTAGTGGTCAGCGATGCCCTTGGCTCCCTCTTGCAAACCGCCACCAACGACGGTCGTCTGCCTGTCAACCTTGCGGATGATAAGGACAGGGCTGACAACGCCCGAGGTCAAGCATTGCAAGACGACGGTCTGGTTATAGTAAATGGGGATCTGAGAGCCATTGTTGGTGAATGGGATAGCATTGGGAGGAGGAGAAGGGTATTCTGGTTGCGGTGGCGGCGGTGGCGGACCGTCCAAGCCACCTCCGGGCTTGTTGACGTCGACAATATACATGATGAAGGGATCTAACACACACACACCCGGATTAGTTGAAGAACCTAAAGACCAAAGATAGGCGTAAACGTACCCCAGGAAGCTGTGCGAGCAATGAACGAAGGCGTTGCTTGCTTCGATCGTTGATCGAGGCCCATCAACGGTGCTCCATCCGAACCTTTGAAGGAGGCGTTGGAACCAGACACACAGAGGTACTTTGTGGACACAGTCTGAGACCGAAGACGGTGGAAGAGGGAAATGGTGGATCCATGGTTGATGCAAACTATCACAACTGCATTCAGAACGACAACTAGTGGCGCAACAGATCAAACTCACGCTCGAGATTTTTGGCACTCTGCCTCTTTTTGCTGGGCTTGCTGATAACCTTTATGGGTCGGCTTGGGAAGACACCGATGACACGCTCAGGCTCGTCATCCGAAGCAGGGGCAGTGACCTTGACCAGTGCTTCCACCTTTTTCTTCTTCTCGTCGACGTCGGAAATGAACAGCTGCTTGCCAACGCAACGTCCGAGATATGTCGTGCCTTGCGGGGGATCGCTGACGTCGAAGGACTTTCCAGAAGTGCTGGTCCATTCGATCGAGCATTCCTGCGGGGCGGGCTCGCCTGAAATGGAAACCACAACACGAGGCGGCGCTAATTTGGGTTCCTCGCCCCTTCGCGTGGATTCACTCCACCAGGAGTTACCAATCATAATTGCGGTGGGGGGAGGGCACAGGAACCTAATTGAGCATCAGGATCGAACTCAAAAAAAGGGGTGCTGATGGTCGACTGACCGTTTCTCGGTCCCGTAGGACTTCTGAGCAACTTTGGACGACATGACGATTATTGTCCTTTCGCCGAATGCGAGGCGATTAGGTGTCTGGACATACTGATCGAGGAACGGACTGTTGGAGATTCGGTTAGCAAGATTTCAATTCCCGAGGCGGAGAAACACAAATACAGTCGACACCGTCTTATCCCATAACGGTTGGGGGAAGCCCAAGGTTATGGGATTTCACGGGGTATGGGTTCAGGAGGGGACTTCCGTAAATAGAAAAAAATTCCCATAATATAGGGTCTTGTATTGAATGTAGTCTATTTCTTGAAAAAATCAGTAATTCGCGTATCCCTCTTAGTCTTCGCCTCCTCCAACCTGAGATCCCACTTCAAGGAGGCTAGGAGAGAGCTTATCACCCTTCTTTAACCTCTCAGTGAGTTCATTCCGCCGCTGTTCATGATTTTGAGACAATTTC
>ML210210.1:0-114842 GCA_004369085.1 Coprinopsis marcescibilis
TGGGACAACTTTCCCAAATCTGGATGTCGGAGTTTGAAACCCTGCACAGCCATAGACCAAACATAGTTCTAGTACATATATTATTTTGGGAATTTTACATAATTGTTCCCACATACTGTAAGGCATTCATGTTGAATGTGCAAAACATTGGAAAGGTTTTGTTGGCCACTGTACATCTAGATATAGGTAGGTAGAGTCCAAAAGAGAAAATACAACAATCATGTGCAAAAGTTTGGTGATCATGTGAGAGGGCGTGTCAAGCTCCCTGAGGAGGCAAGACGCGTCCTCTACACCTTGTCAAACACCATACGGTTCACCATGCCCTCAGCACTCACATCACTGAATACTGGCGGGGTGTTTGGGGTTTCTACCATGGAAACCCCTCATGAGGGGCTTTCGAATAGAATCATCCTCCCACAAAACCCAGAATTGGCTTAGTGCATGGGAGATCGACCCTGAAGACCCGAAAATACCTGAAACACAGGGAATATTGGACTGGTAAACCAGTTTTGTCGTATCTAAGCCCGTACTTAGGGCTCTGTCTTGCATATACAAATATTCCAGAGCCTCTTGGCTCGACTTCTCCATTTTACTTTATTTATTTATCTATTTATCAAGTAATTTAGAAACCTATAAGTAGTTGACCAGAGCAACCCTCTAGGGCAGCTCTAGCACTCCCCAGGTCTTACCTACTAAAGCTCAATCAAATCTCTATTCCTCTAAAGCCACTGCGCTTTCGCTGATCAGTTCAAGCCAGCAGAACCAAGCTCCTCTCTCTTCTAACTGCAACTTCAACCTCAAGACTTACCTGCAAGAGGTCTGATTCATGCCCAAAGCCAGTCAAGCGCCCTCACATCACACGAAGAACCTCTCTTCACCTGCATTTGCGATCCTCGCATGCTGGTTTGGGTTGTATCCAATGTACAGATTTGAGAGCTAGCTGATGGTTTGAGGTAAGTATCTTTGTCAGGGCTCTTCTGTCACCTGTGACTGTGGTTTGGAATATGTAAATAGTCTCGAAAGATGATGTTTTCCTGCCCTGCATTGTGTTTCTCTCCCTCAATAAGTACAGTTGGCCGGACATTTAAACTGGGACTGTGCAATATGTCGATCGAACCAAGGCCGTTTTAGAAATCTTGGTGCATGTTGTAGAGATTGGGACTTGGCTGCTTGCAGCCAAGCCCATCTCCGTTTCCTCATCTTGATACTTCGCACACCCATCAGCACCAATACGGTGCAAACATTTAGGCACTTGATCATGTGTTCACCGAAACTTCGAGATTCCCACCCATTACAAGCACCCAAATCCCCTTTCGAGCCATATCTCCACCCCAAAACACCTCAACTCCACTCTTTCGATCATCGGGCACCTTCTTTGGACTTCATCTCGCTTCCGAGCACCCAACAAAGCCCAGAATTGGCTTAGAGCGTGGGAAACCAACCCTGAAGACCCAAAATACTTGACACACAGCGAAGATTTAACGTATAAATTTTTTCCACATCGCATCTACACCCGTATGTAGCGTTCCATGTCGCACATACAAATATTCTAGAGCTTCTTGGCTCGATATTTCCCCATTTATCTTTATTTATTTATCTATTTATCTATTTATCAAGTAGTCTAGAAAACTATAAGTATCTAGACAGAGCAACCCTCTAGGGACAGCTCTAGCTCACCCCAGGACTTACCCACTACATCTCAATCCAATTCTTTCTCTTCTCAAGCCACTGCACTTTTGCTGATCGGTTCCAGCCAGCAGAACCGACCCCAACTCTTTTCCAACTCAAAGTTCAAGCTCAAGACTTACCTGCGAGTGGTCTGACTCATGCCTAAAGCCAGTCAAGCGCCCTCAATCACACGAAGAACCTCTCTTCAACATGAACAAAGGGGTTGGTTGAGTACCAACGAGGTCCCACTGATAAAAGGGGAGAGGTTTGCAAGTCAAGTGAGTCAGGTTTCCCATTTATCTCCATCATGCCTGCAACTGGGAATATACAAGTCTACGCCCTGTTCCCTCACACCATCACGCTTAGCGCCGACCGCTATGCTTCTCCTTCCAATTGGCATTGGGTCCATTGCCTCACGCTCCCACTCAAAACCCTCGCTGCACTCCAGTTCTCGCAGAGGCAGTACAAATGGATTCGCTACTCCATTGGCATTGTCGTTGGATCAGAAGGTGATCTTTCGTCCAGCCCCAACATTTTCGATGTCATGGACTACAATGCCAGCCTCCCAACCAAGTCCACCAATCTTTACTATCACACCAGCAACGAGGAGAGGCAAAGGATGTTCCCAGCCGATCCCAACAATGGACACACAAAAATCACTTCCAGTGTCGCCACCAATTGGAGGACTCAATTCCACGACGATGTTGCGGGGCGGGATGGTGAGGCATGTGCGGATTGTAGATATTGCGATGCTGTGCATCTTCTGCCTCCCAGCAAGGGCGATGGGGTATGCCAATGCCACTCTCAAGCTGTGCTCACTCACCATTTCAACGGCGGCAGTACATTACGAGGTATACTCAGCGTCGCAGCCAAGACTCTGCTGGAGAGGACATAGTACATGATATAGACAGTGTCCGGAACGGCCTTTTTCTGAACGTTTTCGCCCATAGAGCCTTGGGCACCAACCTCACATTCTTAATGGCGAGGTATGCACCATGCACCTTGCCTGGCCCCAGTCTGACAGCGCCATTGGCAGACGCCCAATTTTGCCATGACCACCTCCGACATTGACCCCACCGCGCCACCAACACAGAGAAGGTGCACAGCGCATGCCTTTGAACTTGGCGACTCTTTCGCACTTGGCAACACTAGTATGAGTTCTGGTACTCAAATCCGGGTTTCAGATACTCCTGAGTGGCCCCCTGCCATTATTTTCGATGCCGTCTACGCCAGCACTGTGGTTCACCATTTCGGCAACCAGAAACTGAAAGACGAGGTCAACGCAACTTGGAAAGACAAGTTCTACCCCGATGGAATCACAACCATGGCACAAGCAGCCTACAAGGGGATTACAGATGAAAGAGCTAGCGCCAGGGAGAGGACACGGAACCAAGCCCAAGATCGTGAAGCGCGCTTTGACGTTCGCAGGGGTCTCCAGAGAGGTCTTGACAGAGGCCCTGACATCCTCAACTTTCTCACGATTATGCCATACGTCCTGGTGCCATGGGAAGAGAGGTTGTCTGTGATGGGAGAGGTGGAGGAGAAGGCACAGGCGGCAGATCAGACATGCATGCGGGACAAAGTTGAGAATTGGATGAAGGCAGTCGACGCCCCTTAACCTACATTAATTACATCCTCTTCCAACTTTGCCATTCACACCAGTACAAATTGTCTCTCATCGATTACGAATCCAATAATATGCTCTGTCTAATCGATGGCACGGGTTTTAAAAAAAGACAGCGTTCAGTACCCCTAACGTAAACATCCAATGCGAAAAGAAAGTTGAAAACAGTAAACAAAAAGTCCATCAAATAAAATACAGACAACGAATCGAAAGCAACGAATCAGAGTCAAGTACCAACATCGAGTTTTGTGCCGAAATCCAACCCAGGGAACAGAACGTGACATACGATCCCGACACCTACACAAAATAGTCTTCCTCCACCTCCAACTTAACAGCCATCGAACTAAACACCACACAAGATCAGCACCCAAAACCTCACACAACCTCACCACACCCACGCACCATAGAGTTCCTTGGCTTCTCCCACTCCCAAGTTGACATATTCGGATCTACCAAAACAAAAGCACACACGACCCATTAGCAACCACACCAAACACCACCAGACAAAGTACCAAACTCCCAATCTAAAACCGAACCACTCACTCTGATACGCATCCATATGTTCCTCAATATACCTCCTTGTCGGATACTCCTCCGGGTCACACCCAACATTCACCGCCCCCTTTCTCTGATACACCCGCACATAATCAACCAACATCTCCCCCAGAAATCGCATAGTCGGGAGCAAGATCATCTGCCAGTTCGCTAAACAAGGTGTTAGCGACAATCGTCCCATTGAGAATGCAAAGGAAATGGCATAAGACGATGTATGAGACATCCCTAGATTCAAAACAATCGACATCGGCTCCTCAGGTACAAGGCGGTCTCCGACCCCAGATCCCTCAGGCTCTGGATCAGCACGGACAGCCCTCGAGCCCAACCTGTGCGTCTGCTTGCTGTCAACTTGCCACTATATGTACCCGTTGTCTCGATTGTTCGGGTCTGCCCAGTACTCAAATCCTACAATGTCAGGGAGAGGGTGTCAGTGAAATGTGATGAAAGGGTGTAGATGGAGGAGGATCGAGGAAAGAAATCCCAGGGGGAGTAATGATGTGGAAGAAGGAGAAGGACTCACCAAACGTCGTAAACCTTTGCTGCGATCCTGGAACATATCACTCAGCACACGACTTACACCCGAAACCGACTGCTGCCTGTCAAAAAAGTACCATCAGCCCAAGCGCAACACACAGACCTTCCAGTCGAAACCAAAGGTACCCAAAGGAAGAACCACAAAAAAAAAAATCATAAAAAACAGGAAAGATGACATACACTGCGCTCCCCTTGAACGGATTCCCCCAAGTATTCGGCGAATTAAAGTTTTCCCATTCCTCCAGCGACAAATTATAATAAGAGTAATCATGCCCGAACGGTGCGAATTGTGCACTCTGCAAGACCGTACCACCAACGGACGGCGTGGACTTGTTGCGCAAGGCTTCAAAGATGTCGATCTCGGGTGCTCCGCGTCCTTTATCGTGGCATGGACCGGGGTGATCAGAGTCGGGACATGAGCATGCTCTAAAAATAGAGGGCGGAGGCAAAGAAGGCAGTAAGTCAACCCCCCACAGGAAGAATCAGAAATAAAGAAAACGTAAGATAGTCGTTGACCCAATAGCCAACTCAGCTCATTCCAATACCTCTCCCTCGACTTGGAAGAAAACAGGGCAGCGGCAGGCCCAGACCCACCAGGCAGTGTTTGATTAGGAAATGTTCCCAAGTTGCACATATCATATCTACATATATCATGAGTACTGTCGTCTTTCCGTAAAGATAACAATAGAGCAGAAGAGCTCCGAGATGAAGAGACGAAGGATAGAATGGAGAACTCACGTGTAAGGCCACATGAATCTGAGAGGCATCTTCTGCCTGCACCTGTATAGCATCTCTCAGGACACCGAGAGTGTGGGGATGCTTTTTGTGTTTCAAAACATCCAGAACTTCTCTGAGCCGCAAGTATATGCGATCTTGCATGCTGAAGAGTGATGAAAACCTTGGGCTAGGTCCCGAAGGCTCCGAAATCAGGTCTGTGACATCGTGATCTCTCATCAAGATATCCTACAATGGGACTCAACGTAAGGGACAGTAGCATGGAGTGGTTGGTTGAAGTGCAAGCTCACTTGGTCATGGTCAGGGGGTGCTGAGGGGCAAGCTCCGTTCGCAGAGGGAGTCGATGCAAACTGTATAGGGCGCTCAGACTTGGGGTGCAAACATAATCCAGGAGCCAAGATACTCACAGATAACTTTGCAGAGTGTCCTTTGCTTCCGAAGATGTCGTTTCCTACCTGTCTAGAGCTGGGAAGGGGCGCCAACTAATAGTAGTTAGAATGGCAGAGACCATAATCCCAGGAAATGAACATACATGAAGATCACCCATAGCGTTTACACTGCTATGCTTGCAAGGATGTTGAGAAGCCAAAGTAGATGGGGTCGCCTAATTAGTTATTGTTCAATTAAACCACGAAGAGCAGAAGAAGGAAGACCAACAGTAATGTGCCTGGGCAAAGAGTTGGCCGCCACTGAGTGTGCCCAAGGAGCTCCGTTGGACTTCAGTTTGAAGTTAGCTTCGCGAGTTGCCTGGAGGCTACACAAGGGGTACGAAACTTATGTTAGTGAAGGGAGAAAATGCGCCCATCAATGGAGTTGTATCCATAGGAAAGGGTCCACAACTCTGCTGCTGGGCGGCGCTCTGAGATACGATAGAATAAGCATGAGGTCAAGGTCAACTTCATAAACTGAGTTCCAAAGGATGCTTACGCTACGATGGGCCAGAGAGCGGGTGTATTGGCTGTCGAGAGTCTGTTGTCCAGCATTCCCAGTGAGAAAAGGTCCATGACCCGAGGTCTTGGAGAAGGGAAAGGCTCGGGGAGACAGTAGCATGGGCACCGCAGTAACGGATCTTTGAGAAGATCGAGAGGAAGAGCGGACCTGGGGCGACATCAGACCACCAGGAACTGCGGAAACCGGTGGGACATCGGATGGAGGGTAAAGGTGGGATTTTAGCATGATATCCAGAATGACAGGTCATTGCGAATTCTGAGAAGAGGGGTGAGTGTGAGGCAGAACCATAGCTTCAACCATGGTCGAATCACAAGGAGTTAGAGCGGAGTGGATGACCTGACAAGGACCTGGACGCTCATATGAGTCGAGAAATATTTGCAGTTTGGACCTTCAACATACCCCAATAATAGATGAGCCATCGATGTAGAAAGAACTATCTGATTCATCGCCGTCTTCATTGTTGGTGTCAGAGTCGTAATCAGACATATTGATTGGCTGTTAGATCGCTGAGAGTCAGCCAAGTGTATCATTAACCAAGGTCTGTTGATGACGTACCACAGCATATTCTTCAGGTACAGCTTGGAGAGAGTTACGCTAATGATTTGTAGGTTAGCAAAACAATCATTAAGGCATCTCCAGGTCTAGCCTTACATTTACGAGGTCCGAGCCCGCCACCGTTGATTCACGGGGCGTCGCAGACAAGGAGCGGTGACATGCAATCTCCTGAAGCTGAGTGGCTGCTGCTCTATCCATAAGTTGATGGTGCTTCTGAGATGTCCCTATGGGTAAGAGAAAAAGGGAAACCGCTGAGTTCACAGACAGATGGAGAAAGTGATGCCACACCGCACCTTTATTGTTAGACCGACCAGCGACGGGTACGATGATGGCTACTACTTGACAGAAATGCCTTGCCACCCTTATGTCTAGGGGGATCCGTAGAAGCTGTTGGGGAAGCCAATTGTTCACCAGTAGCTGTCTCAGAAGCGGGTGTGGTGGACATGGTGGTGCAAGAATTCAACTGTAGGAGAATGTATGCTGAGATTTGACAACCTTTCCGTTGCCTTAAATACCTCCTCCGCAAAGCCGGCTGTGTCCAGACTTGGTGTTACTTTGTGGTCAAGCAATTGCAAAGGGGCTCTCGTCGCCAGACTTGGAGTGGCACTTAGGGCGAAAGGATTGACATTGTGTTCATGAACATATTTTGTGTATGTGGCGTTGCAATTGAGAGCTATGATCATGACGAAAATGTGGCTGATCCTTTGTACAGGGATGTAGTGATGGCAGTTTGTGACCTTGGGGCCATCTTGGAGCGTCGACAATGCTGGGCGCGTGTGCTGTAACTGTGTGTCTTCCTTGTGGCCTGGGGGCAGCAGTTGCCATTGCGGAGCATCAACGATGTTTAGCGCACATTCAAGGCCATGTCCAGTGCTGAACGAGATTTGGGGTTTGAAATGCAGGATATTGGAACCTTTTACATGGGGATTAGATGAGTATCCTGTGCAAAGGTGCCACCCCTGCATGGCAACAGTGTCCATGATCTACTAAGTCTCTCTCGTGCAAATGATCACCAGTGGCACGTTGCAATTGAGACTAAGATGAGAACGTGGCTGGTCCGTTGTGAAGGGGATGTAGTTACAATATACGGCAACTCTGTAACTGTGTCTTCTTTGTGGCCTGGGGGCAGCAGTTGCCATCGCGGAGCATCGACAATGCTGAGCGGGCATTCAAGGCCGTGTCCGGTGCTCGGTACAGAGTTGCTGTGTGGTCCTGATCCTGAGAGATGGGCCAGCTAAGTTGGACTTGAAGCCACAGACAAAGGTTCAATGGTCTGACTCCAAAAGGGCCCTACTAAGTTCTTAGTTCTGGGCCATGGGAATATACTGTATGGATACCTACGATGTTTGAATTATCTGGACCTTCGCCTCAACCTTTTGGTGTTTGTCTCTTTGTCGATATTACTTGCAGTTGAATCGTCCAGGCCATCGTCCGAAACAAGCAGGCGACGTAGCTTCTCATTGATTGTGGATACAGAGTACAATCGATGAACAATCATTCTCGCTGTAGGGTGTCCATGAATTGTCCAGTAGTTAGTGCAGATGAATCACCACATAGATCTCACATCAGTAGTGTAGTTACAAAGATCAAACCTTGTCCAGTTGAAATGATCCTGGTAGGCAAAGTGAATCTTTACCCACTGCGTCCAGCTGTCGGACTTTTTGCATAGACATACCAAGGACAATCCGGTGTATGAATGGTTTGTACAAGTGTTGCGTACTTGATGCCCATTTACTCAGGAACCACCTTTGGACATTCTTCCTGGACGTTGCGACGGATGAGGTGTGGACAAGCAATGGTCCTTTCCGTTTGTGCCACCCTTGCCTGCATCGGTTCCAGGTGATGTCCATTTCTTTGTCCATTCTCCCTGCCACTCGCATTTTGCAACTCCTGGACAAGCAATGTCCATCTTCTTTGTACACCTCCTGATCACTAAGGGTCCATGGATTGTCCATTGGTGGGTTCAGCCATTTTGCTCAACAGCATGCACATCTGTGCCACATGATGGCTGGACACCTTTTGTCCAAACATCGAGGCCGAGCCGTGTACATTTCATTGTACATCGCATGTTACATTATCTGGAGCCACACATTCTAATCTTACTGTACCCGCCCTCAACAGACATCTCCCAGCTGTTGTCCAAGCCGACGCCACAGGCTAATCGGAAACACTCTTGGACTCGCCGACTCCAAGGGTGGGAAATTCTGGGTATCAAATTATCATGCCACCGCCTTTCACAATAGCTGGGCACCATGTGCGCAGCCCCAAATCTGCCTAGTGCAAGTGCGACGGCGCAAGGGAACGAGGCATACACTTGGATAGTCGCAGTCAAGATGAAGGTAAAATGGGAACCTGACTGAAACCTGACTCGGAAACCTCTCCCTCTTATTGGGACCTCGTCGGTTATTACTCAACCAACCAACCAACCCCTTTTCTCATGTGCACCAAGATTTCCAAACCAGCCTCAGTTCAATCGACATATTGCACAGTCCCAATTGCTGGAGTCATATATTTACATGGGCTTTTAGTTGCAACGCTTGGGATGGCATACTCCTTTTCACCTTTCAAATCGGCTAAATTTAGCTTGGATAAATTATTCCCCATCCAACAGCAACTCTCGCGAGCGAGAGGCGAAGCAAGTCCAGCAACAAGGGTTCGGAGGCAACCGTCGAAACGACAATTCCGAGCAAGAAAGCATGATGGATTCGAAGAAAGACAGCAAAGGCGCTGGCAACCCCTGGTACAAAGTCAAACAATACGCCAATGCTGTTATTCGAATGTGCGGGGTAGGACGAGAGCCAAAAGGGGAGCGGCCAGGACACCAGGGCCCAGGGCATCAGATAAGGGCACACTGGCACGAGTTCACTCGACAAGCGAACTAAAAAAACTTGTGACCGGGGTAACATGTGATAGGTACAGTCATGGATCACGAATTTGAACGCATTTTTTGATCGAAATGGATTTCAGGCACGGAAAAGTAGGTTTTCGCCATAATTTTTACATACATACATGGAGGGGTGTTCTGGCTACAGTATACAGCAAAGATAAATACAGAATATTACACAATGAGGTGGGGAAGTGAGAAGCGCGTCAGCAAGTCGGATTTGGGCCACGATCATGATTTTGAACAAGACAGAGACACAGCCACATCGATCAATCACATTTCTTATCTCTTTCAATCATCACTCTCGTTTTCGTCATCCTCTTCATCCGCCACCTCCAACCCATCTTCACTGCCCTCACCACTGTCTTTGTCATCCAAAATGGTCTGAAAATCCTTGAATTTAGGTTTCTTCGGCAGTAGAAGTCTTCGCTCTTTGACTGGCTTGGGGTCTTTAAAGGCTTTTTTCGTGCGTTTGGCTGCAACTTGGGCAGCCTTCCACTTCTTCTCGATTTCTTTGTTTTTCTCGTCTATCATGGTATTCTTCTCCTTTGTCTTTTCTTTCTCGATTTCCCATTTGCTGATTGCTTCTTGCCATAGGGTCCGTGCATCAGCCTTCCGGGCTTTGTTCTTGGCTTCTCAGCATTGCCATTCTGTGAACTCAACAACTCGTTCATAGAACTCGTCATCTGTTAGCATGTGAGGCAACCCATCACCCATCAGCTTCCCTCTTTTTTCTCCTTTCCTCGTCGCCTTCTCCTCCTTCCCTGCTAGTTGCATGCGTAGTTTGTTGCAGTAAGTCTCATTGAGAATGTTTGTGGCTTGTAGCTCAATAAGACAGTGTTTTAGGTTTTCGTTCTCAACCTTCAGTTCCGAGAGAGCAGCAATCAACACTGCTTCAGACTTGGTCTGTGGTGGTGCGTCTATGAGGGTGTTAAGGTTGGAAGTGATGTGGAGGATTGTCTGGGGGTTGGTGTGGATCATGGGAGACAGCGACAAAGCTGGTTGTTGACCAATTAGGTAACCGATGTTGGTTTTGGCCAATTTCTTCGCAGCCTCTGCTACAATCTGTTTACGACGAGTGACCTGTGCATCTGATGGTGAAGGTGGTTCTTCTTCATCTTCATCAATCGTTCCCAATGGCCTGTCATCTTCAACTGACAAGTGTTGTAGCATGGCAGCAATTTCCCTGATTGGGGTGGCAGGCTCGATGGGGAGGTTTGATTGGGTAGAATGTGGTCGACTAGGGGCAAGATCCTTTTCTTTGATCACAGAAGGATTGTAGGGGTAGATGCCTGTTTTGCAGAATGCCGATTTGATGTTCTCCTCTGTCAGTGCCGATTTATGTGCTCGTCCGTATATCTCCAGGAAATTCTCTTTCGTAATGTCCCCAAAGTGTGTACGTGCCCATGCATTGCGTTTGTCGCTCAGGCAGTGCTTCAGAACTGCAAATATAACGACATCGAGGCCCTGATAGTGTGGGTAGCATGGGATGGATAGCATAGCACAGCAATTTTATTTTTGCGTGCATACTTGAGAAAGGGGAGACTGTAGTGGGATGTGTGGCCATCTACCAGCAGCAGCCGCCACTGACCATTTGCCTTCTCAGATGTTTGTGAGTTGAAAATCTTCAGCCAGTCAAGGCCAATCTCGTTGTCTGTCCACCCTTTTTGCGAATAACCAATGCTGTAGATAGTCATAAGTGATTGGCATATCACATCATAAATTCCAAAAATAACTCACAATGCGTTCACAGGATTATCCTGCTTCCACCTAACCATATATCCCTTCCCCTTGAAGATTACCCCAGGTGGAAGTGCTGTCCCGTCGGCGCAAATAGGCACAAGAACAGTGATATTCTCATGATTTCCTGTGCGCTGCTGGTAATGAGGTCCTGCACGCTTCCCCCCAATGACTCGTTCCCGGTCAGCACCATATGGCTGGCACCCAACCTTATCCACTGCATACATGTTCTCAGGCTGGATGTTGAGGTCGTCATAGCTTGTCTTGAATAATTTCCACCAAATTTCATTTGTTTTTGGATTAACCCCTTGTGCACGCTTTGTCTCAAGTGGTTGACCATGCCATTTTTAGAACATCCAGATGTTTTGCCACGAACCACTGCGTCCACTTCTTTCCCACTCCCTCCTCCGGGAATTCATCCCCAAGCCGTCCTTGTAGGATTCGGTCAACATCTTCCTTCAGCCTTCTGTGTGTGAGGGGGAACCCCTGGTCAGCCGACTGAATAATATGGCTGATGATGATATCTTCTTCTTCCGGAAGAAGCCACCCTTGTTCCATTGCAGCGTCCTTCTTGCTTTTCATGCCAGCTGCCCTATTTCGTACAGTTCCATGGTTAAGATGAATCTTGGCACCTGTTGATTCGAGGTATAATTTCTCGAAGTCATTGGCTATCGCACGTGCTCCTTGGCAGTGGGCTGCTGGTTTTTTGAGCTCAAGTCTGTATGCGGCTGCTGCATGATCAATGATGTCATCTTTGATCTTCTTTTGTTCGCGCTTCTTCTGGGCCTCGGGCTTAGAACAATGTGAGGAGGTACAGAGACAAAGGTTCAAGTTGAAGTGCTTTTCTCTGCCACTCACATGCAGCGCATTCCACCTCATGGCGCCACAAGGCAATTATTAGCGTGAGAACAGATGTCATAGCCTCAAGGATTCAGTTGATTTTAATGCCTGCCACTCGAATTTGCATGTACATCTATTCCAGTATGATAAATCCATGTTCATAGAAGCTGAGTTGGCACATTAAAGTCACTCTCTGTACAGTATCCGGCACACAGGCATCCATAGAAATTTGAACTACCTAGTTTTTTGATATTTTTATCACCATCTTCTTTGTAAATGATCTATTTTCTGGAAGTATAGTTTACTAGCTGGCCCCCATCCTATTATAACATATTTCAGAGACCTGTAGGTCTCGTTGAGAACCAGTTTTATCTGGTTTCGTTGTGAATTGCGTTGACTGCGACGAAAACAATAATTCGCCGTTCAATTACACGATCCCGATCAATCGGGCCGTCCATGACTGTAGATCGATAAGATAAAGGATAAGATCTCAGGCACCGGCGGTGCCAGTGTGCTGGGCTTAGTAATCTTGGATTGGTGCACGTGCGGAAGGGCAAATATTTCAGTCAGGTTCCCATTTTACCTTCATCATGCCTGCGACTATCCAAGTGTATGCCTCGTTCCCTCGCGCCGTCGCACTTGGCGCCGACCTCGATGTTTCTCCTTCCAACTGGCATTGGATCCATTGTCTCACACTCCCACTCGAGACCCTTACTGCACTCCAGTTCTCGCAGAGGCCATACAAATGGATTCGCTACTCCATTGGCATTGTCGTTGGAGCAGAAGGTGACCTTTCGTCCAGCCAAGACATTTTCGATGTTGTGGACTACAATGCCAGCCTCCCAACCGAGTCCACCATTCTTTACTATCACACCAGCATCGAGGAGAGGCAAAGGATGTTCCCGGCCGATCCCAACAGTGAACGCACAAACATCACTTCTAGTGTTGCTACCACTCGGAGGGCTCATTTCCGCGGCGATGTTGAAAGGCGGGATGGCGGGACATGTGTCTTGACGAACGCTATTCCTCGCTATTGCGACGCTGTACATCTTCTGGCTCACAGCAAGGGCGATGCGGTATGCTAATCCCACTCTCTCAATCTGTGCTCACTCACCATTGTAACGGCGACAGTACATTACGACGTATACTCAGCGTCGCAGCCGAGACCCTGCTGGAGAGGACATTGTACTGGACATAGACAGTGTCCGGAACGGCCTTTTTCTGAACAAGTTCACTCATGTTGCGCTGGGTAGCGATCTTGCATTCTTAATGGTGCGTACCGCTTGTGCGCCATGTACCTTGTCAGAGTCTGACAGCGCCATTTGCAGACGCCCAATTTTGCCATGACTACCTCCGACGTCGACCCCACCGCGCCACCGACAGAGAGAAAGTGCACAGCACATGCCTTCAACCTTGGGGACCCCTTTGTGCTTGGGGGTTTTGGTACACCTTCTGGTACTTCAATCCGGATTTCAGATACTCCTGAGTGGCCCCCTGCCATTATCTTCGATGCCGTCTATGCCAGCACTGTGCTCCACCATTTCGGCAACCAGACACTGAGAGACGAGGTCACCGCAACCTGGAGGGATGCCTTTGACCCTGGTGGAGTCATGGCCGCGGAACAAGCAGGTGGTAAGGAGGTCACGGACGAAAGAGTGCGCTTCAACGTTCGCAAGGGCCCCGAGAGCGGACCCGACCTCCTGGACATGCTCACGATCCTGCCATACATCCTGGTACCACGGGAAGAGAGGCTGGCTGTGATGAGAGAGGTGCAGCAGAAGGCACAGGAGAAGGCGCAGGCGGCGGAGCAGACACGCGTGCGGGAGAAAGTCGATACTTGGATGAAGCAAGTCAACGCCCCTTAACCTGCAGCCTGGAAGTATATCTCTTTCAGCTTCAATATGCACACCCACCTTGCAGTACCAATTGTTTCTTTTCGATTACGAATTCAATAAGATCAATAATAAACAGAGTCTAATCGATAGCGCGGGTTTAAAGTAACACAGCACAAGCCCGGGTGTTCAATACCCCTTAACATAAACCTCCAATGCGAAAAGAATGTCGAAAACAGTAAACAAAAGTCCATCGAATAAATACGGAGAACGAATTGAAAGCAAAGAATCAGAGTCAGTCAAGTACCAACGGCGAGTTTTGTGCCGAGGTATCCAGCCCAGGCAACATTACCCGACCCATCATGCCAACACCTATACAAAGTAGTCTTCCTTCGCCCTTTAACCAACCTTTAACTTTAACAACCATCGAGCTAAACACAGCATCAGCACCCAGGCCTCACACGACCTCAGTACTACCACGCACCATAAAATTCCTCGGCTTCTCCCACTCCCACGTCGACATGTTCGGATCTTACAAAAAGAAAGCACAGACGGCCCGTTAGCAACTGCACGCCAGACACCAGACGAAGGGGCGTAACCACATGCTAAACAACAACCACTCACTCATATACGCATCCATATGTTCCTCAATATACCTCCTCGTCGGATACTCCTTCGGGTCACACCCAACATTTATCGCCCCCTTTCTCTGATACACCCGCACATAGTCAACCAACATTTCCCCCGGAAATCGCATAGTCGGGAGCGAAATCGTTTGCCAGTTCGCTAAACAAGTGTATTAGTATAGACTCGCGTGCATTGGATAAATTCCACAGAGAATCGAAAGGAAATAATGTAAGACAACGTACAAGACATCCCTAAATTCAAAACAATCGCCATCGGCTCTTCAGGTATAAGCCGATCCCCAACCCCAGATCCCTCAGGCTCAGGATCAGCACGAACAGCTCTCGCGCCCATCCTATGCGTCTGCTTGCCGTCAACTTGCCACCATATGTACCCGTCTTCTCGATTGTTCGGGTCTGCCCAGTACTCAAATCCTAGCAAGTCAGGGAGAAGGTGTCAGTGAAATGTGATGAGAGAGTGTAGATGGGTAGTGGATGGAGGAGGAACGAGGAACGAGGAAAGAAATCCCAGGGGAGTAAGGGAGTGGAAGAAAGACAGCGGGGAAAAATGGAAAACAAAACAAGAAGGGGCGCTCACCAAAAGTCGTAAACCGTTGCTGCGACCCCTGGAACATATCACTCGGCACGCGACTAACACCCGAAACCGACTGTTGCCTATTACAAAGGGGTACCCATCAGCTCAAGCTCCACCAACTCCACCACCCAATCTTTCACCCAGACGAAAACAAAGTAGTAACGAAGGAACAAATTCACCAAGGAAATGAAGAAAAAAAGACATACACTGCGCTCCCCTTGAAGCGATTCGCCCAGGTATTCGGGGAATTAACGTTCTCCCATTCCTCCGGCGACGAATTGTAGTACGAGTAATCATGCCCGAACGGTGCGAATTGCGCACTCTGCGACACCGTACCGCCAATAGAAGGCGTGGATTTGTCGCGAGAGGCTTCAAAGATGTCGATCTCGGGTGCTCCGCGTCCTTTATCGTGGCGTGGACCGGGGTGGTTAGAGTCGGGACATGAGCATGCGCTAAAAATCGATGGCGTAGGCAAAGAAGGGCGTAAGTTACCCCTGCAGGAAGAATCAGATAGAAAGGAAACGTACGATAATCGCTGACCCGATAGCCAACTCAGCTCATTCTGATACCTCTCCCTCGACTCGGACGAAAACAGGGCAGCAGCAGGCCCAGATCCATCAGGCAACGTTTGATTAGGGAACGTGCCCAAGTCGCATGTATCATATCTAACAGCGCGTATCATGAGTACTGTCGTCTTTCAGCAAAAGTAACAGGGAACAGAAGAGCTCCGAGACAAAGAAACGAAGGATAGAATCAAGAACTCACGTATAAGGCCACACACCGTCCGTAGTGGCTCCATATCCCGGTCGAGCAAGGTTCCCCATCGTCCACGCACCTGGCCACTAAAACGTGCGAAAAGAATCCATCAGTACGATTCACGCTATATTTAGCCCATTTGAACGGAAGGGAAAGGCATCGGATGCAAGAGGAACCACGTCGCGACGACGCCGCTCTACAGTGGCGTTCATAAAAGGCATGCCATGCAATACAACGTATCGTATCACCCTCGTCTCCATGTCACCCAAGCGAAAACGGAGAGAAAACGACTCACGTAGCCAGCGCTGTTTTCATCTCCCGGAAACGTCACGGAGACCTCGATATACCCACTGGTGAAGCAGAACTTGTTCCACGTCTGGATCATCCCAGATCGGTACTCGAGCTCGTGGTTATCAGCAGCGGAGAACGGGGCCGTCGAGCCTAGAATAAGAAAGGATACAAACGAGCAGCAAACGATGGTTAGCGAGCAGCCAAATGGAGAAGCACGGCAAGGGTTACCATGTGTGAGCCCACTCTCCGTCGTCGTAACTGAATCAATAGTGATAACCAGGTGTCCATCTTTAGTTGTAACCTGCCGAGGGTCGTACCATTCCAAATCACCGGTCGCCCCATACCACAGGTCTGCAGCCTCCCAGAATGGATCATCCCCGGCATAGAACGACCTCCCATCCTTGTTGAACTCGTCCGAGAATACGAGCTCATATTCACGTCCATCGAACCCAACCCGCGTAATCGCTTCCTCCGGCGTATCGAGATCAATAAGCTGCGGCAGCTGCATTCTGCAATCAACAGGAAGGCATTAGCACCGAAGCATCCATATAGATCCCGAGAATGATGAGAATGACGCACAACATAGGCGCCTGCCATGACCCATTGAACCTCGAATTCTGTTCCACATTCTCAACCAGCTTTTGCCGTCGAACATACGTGAGCACCGGATAGAAAATGAACAGAAGCAACAGCCCCAGTATAAGCAGCGTCAACACCGTCACATTCATCACCCCCCTCCACGGAAACGGCCCATTCCTCTCGCTCATCCAAGACACGTTGCTATCAGGATCATGCAGGAAATCCTCCTCATCCGGTGGGTCCATTTCATCCAAAGCCGGATCATAGACGTACGGCACCAACCCCCTCTGCATAGTCATCCCCGACGGATACTTGCTATCATTCCCCGACATCGAAAACACCGACTCGTCGCCAGAGCTGCTCGCCACCGAGTCCCTATTCCGCACGCTCGCCATCCGCGGAGGCTGCAGCAGCTCATCAAGGTTCATAACCGGGTCGTCCGCGAGCTTGTACAGAATCATCGACCCGCGCGAGCTCCCAATCGTCGGCGGCATCCCAGCACTCCCCGCTCCAAACCCAAGCGTCGCCAACACCCCAGGCGAGATGCTCTGTTGCTGAAGCAGCTGCTGTTGCTGCCCACACTGGTCAGTCGGGTCGAACGGGTATTGCGATTGCGACGACGTTGATTTAAGATTGAAGAGCGGGTGTATGCTGCTGCTCCTCGAACCAGGCCTCGACGATGTCGACCCACTGCTCGATGAATGTGCATTGACCACCCCTGAGTGTCCATTGAATGTATGTCGGTGGTTTGCTGAAGAGCTGGGATTCAGGGGTGACCGTCTTGAAAAGCCCGGGCGGGACGAGGAGGATCCCAATTCGTTGGGCGAACTGGGGCTAGGGAGCAACCGCGAGTCCTCCTGTGCAAATGGCGTTGAGGGCGTTGGCACCGGTGTTGAGCGCGAGGGCGTAGGACTTCTAGCGCTACCATCGTTCATCGACAGCTGATATTCCGCGTGCTGGCTCGGTTCTTGTCGTTCATGTTGCTGCCTCCTTGACATGGTTTTCGTTGGGAGTGGGACTAGAGGTCACCGTGTTACTTGAGGAAAGGATCTGGGCCGTGGTTGTTAGGGAAATGGAGCTGGACTTCGGGGGCGGGGTCGAGAAGGAGTGGATACACGTCGAGCACGTCAAGCGACGACGACGAGCAGGAGTGAACAAGAATGAATGATTGGATTTTGCAATGCCCTCTTTGCTCGCAGCCAGGATTAGGTAACCCATCAGGCCTTCGTGACCCGCATGCAGATCATGGTCTTCCAAACCCAAATTCAAACGATCGAATGAGCCCCTTGTGACGGAGCTGGTTGATTGCAGCAGGTGCAGTCAAGGGTAAACGAATAACCATCCAAAGTACACAGAAAACATAGAAAGACAAAGGCGACGGAATAAAAGTCCAGATTAGACACAAGGAAGTGGAACAGTGCATAAAATCCAAAACAGCAAAGACCATGCATAAAAGGGACGAACAAAGCCTGCAACGCAGTCATGTATCCCTATTCGCACTATGCGGAAGTGGCAGCACGGGGCGTAGGCGAACTGGGTGGCGACGGAACAAACTCGACGTTATAACCTCCAGGAACCATCTGCACAGGCATATATACCTGCGTCTGCTGATGTTGCGGCACACCTTGACCATGTCCGCCTCCATGACCGCCTCCACCTGCACCACCGGCTCCGCCCTGCTGCTGTCCACCAGACGCATTCGACAGCGTCGGCGACCCATGCACAACATAGATAGGCGGAGGAGGTGGAGGCGGAAACGCCAGAGGCTGATAAGGCCCATACCCGTGCGGATACGCAGCAGCAACCTTCCTACTCGGAGATCCGCGTCGTCTATCCCTATCGCGCGACCTCGGTCCTCGCGGCGAGCGCTTCGACTGCTGATGCTGATGCTGCTGTGCTTGCTGCTGCTGCTGCTGTTGCTGCTGTTGCTGTTGATGCTGTTGGTAATACATCTGCTGCTGATACTGAGCCTGCGCCTGCGCCTCCGCCGACATATTCACAACATTCGGCGGCGGCGGCCCACCCTGCACAACAGCCATCGGATTCGGACTCCCAGGGATCGGAGCCAAAATCGTCCCTTGGCCAGGAGGCGTAGCCCCTGCAACTCCAAACCCAAACTGTGGCGGAACAGCCGCATATCCAGGGTAGGTATACGGATAGGCAGGGTACGCATATGGATACACAGCCGGTAGAATAGGACTGGGACTCCGCCTCGGGTCATCGTCGTCGTACTCTTCCTCAGTCATAGTCGACATCGTATGGGGCCTCTTCTTCCTCTTATGTCGCCTATGCCTCCCGCCATGTCCATGCCCGTTCACATGCTGCGGTATCCCGCCGCTAGCATAATGCCTATTAAGCAGCTCCGACGACGTCTTTGACCTCCTATGCCGCACCGTATGCCCCACCCTCGGCGACCTCGTCGACCCAAACCCACTCATCGTCAAACTCGCACTCGTCCTCCTCGTCGCAACACTCGCAGGCGTCCCATTACTCAACAAATCCAACTCCTTCGAACTCCTCGACAGCCTCTTATACCAACTCGCCATCGGCTTCTTCACCCCCGCCTTTCCCTTCTTCTTCCCATCCTCGTCCCCAGGCCGATAATCAATCGTAACCCTCTCCCTCGCAATCCACGGCAAATTGTACAATGTTTTGAAAAACCTCTCGACGGGACTGAGGTCCTCCGTGAAGGACGGATCATAAAACGACGTGGCCCCAGTCGTCCTCGAGTACGCAGACCGCCTCGATCGCGGAGAGGCAGGGTACCGGCCCATCTTGAGGTAATCCGCAGCAGCACTCAACCGCTCCGTCGCAGGCGACTGCACATCCGTCGTGGCCGCACCACCACCACCCCCACTCCCAACCCCAACCCCAACACTGCTCGTCGGCACAGGCACAGGCATAGGCGGCGGCGGCGCAATCCTGATGCTCGGCGCACGTGCAGGCACAGACGTCGCACCCGACATCATCGACACCCTCGAATTCCTCGCTGTCCCACCCCCAGTCCCACCAAGACCACCAGGTGGCGACCTCGACGGCACCCGCTGCATCACCCCTGCTGGACCTCCCGCACTCAACCCACTCCCCGAAACTGCCAGCCCACTGCTCCCGCCCCCACCATCCACAATAGACGTATCAGGATTCGTGTCCGTATACATCATCACAGTCGTCCTCTGCCCCGTCGCCTCCAGCACATTCTCCGGATGTACAACCTGTGCATACTGCGGCTGGACTGACTGATATATCTGCGCAACGGCCGACCCATGGTCTTCATTCGTATTCGACGCACGGGACAGGCTCTCCGCAGATGGTGGTGTGATCCTAAAACTTGGTTGAGGTGGTCTAGAACTTGTTTCCTGTTCTTGCTGCTGAGGCTGAGGCTGCTGCTGATGTTGTTGCTGGTGCTGCTGGTGCTGCTGATGCTGCCTCCTCAACATGGCTCCAGTCAACAACGAATGCGGCGTGCCAGTCATTCTTTGGTGGTTCTGCCCCAACCCATTCGGCAACGGAGGAACAGGCGGGACACCCTGATTATGATGCAAGCTGCCCAAATTCTGGTAATACTGCCCATTATTCGCCGATGGACCAGCAACAGGCGTAGGCGGGTTGCTCTGGTATGCCGGTAACGTATTCCCAGTCACCGTCGTTCCATCCTCTGTCCCCGTCGTCCCCCTCCTCCCAAACGCCCTCCTCTTCTCCGATCCACCCGCCCCTATCCCCAACCCCGCACCATACCCCAACCGCTTCGGCAGCCTCTTCAACCCCTTCACAAACCCCCCCACAAACGACCTCTTCTGCCCCGCATCTCCCAACGGCAACACAACCTCCGGCGACGCAGTCATCATCCTCCGCGGGAAGTAATCCCCATTCTGATTGCCATTGCCATTGCCGTTGCTATCATAATTTGCATTGTTAACGAGCGGGTAGCCATACTGGGCCCCCGAGACATTCGCATCGATATTCATATACTCCTCTTCCTCCTCCTCACTCTCCTCCGGATCCGCATTGATCGTATGCAGCGTCGGCGGTCGAAGCGGCTGGGGCTGCTGGGGCAGTGGTCTCGGCATCCGCGCAGGGGGCGAGAACGATTGCTCGGCGATGGAGTCTTCAGGCGGCGGCGGCGGCGGGTACTGCTGCGTTTGCTGCACCCAGCTCTTCGTCGTGCTCGTCGCCGTCGCGTGGCTGTACCCCGAGGCCCGCGTGAAGCTCCTGCGCAGCGAGTCAAAGGCGTTGTTGGTGTTCTGTGGCTGTCCCCCTCCATAGCTCGTCGATGGCTCCTGGCTGAGGGGATGCCCGTGCGAATGGGTGGGCACCGGTGGCGGGGACCGATAAGTCGCATAGTCCGCCATTCTGCTATCGCCGTTGGTGTTGATGAACTCGTTGTCCTTTGGGGTCGGTGGTCTGGGCGAAGGCTGCAGACGTCGATGGAGGAAAGGGAGGAAGGGCGATGATGATGACGATTGAGGGGTGTTCATGCGAAGACGCTTTTAAGCTGGGTTGAATGGTTAATGCGCAGTGCTGGTCTTGGTACTGTTGGCGTTTGCGTTGGCGGTGTTGTTTCAGAGCTTTGGGTAGGAACGCACGGCTTTGTGGTGGTGATGAGCATGGAATGATCAACGTCTACACGTGGCGGAACTGTGCTGTATTAGTGCTGGAGCACTGCACCACAGCGACCTCGGGCCTCGTGTGTTTAGAGTAGAGCGTGGGGACCTTGGAGGACGTGGGGATCACCTATGTCTCCAACCCCTTTCATGAAGGAGCTCGAGCTCTTTCTAGACTGTGAATTCGAGCAAGGGCGGAGTCATCTGACCGTAGCCTGGGGTATCACAAAGAGCAGAGTTAGCTAGGTTTGCTTTGTTGGAATTGAGCTTCTAGAACTTACAGTAAGCGCTAGCCCGGTGCGTGTTTCATTGAATGGATATGTATTGTCGAGGCAGGACATAAAGGAGCTGTACGAATCAACTCGGGCCAAGAGATGGAATCTTGCCTCGAGGTTCGATCAAATACGCCAATTTGTGAATCTGCGGCAGCTTTCTACGCCTCTCCATATTCGCTCTCGAGTATAGCGTCCGTCTGGTGTACTGGAGGGCAGGGCGGCTCGGTGCTGGCCGGTTCACCGCGGCTTGTAAGGTGCGTAGTTCATGGCGATCATCAACGCTGCTCGTTGTCCGATGCAACCCTGCACTTAAACACGGGCACGCAGGTAAAGAATCTAGTTGCCATGGTAGTGAGTCAAAAGAACTGATTCTACCCAGAGAGAAGTCGAGCAGACGTACCCAAGAGACGTGTCCAATACACATCTAAAAGCTCTCAAGGACGGCATTTCTGCGTCCTCATAACCCCTCCAGCCTGCGCCATCTTCCAGGAGCCCATCTCAGGGCTCATAAAATCGATAAATCCTTCATACCCTAGAAATTAAAGCCTCAAACCACCCTGCTCCTCAGGTCGCCCTGATCACACGTGTTGTCCTGCCCGCCGTGCATCGTTCATATCTCAATACGTAGCGCTTCGGGAGATCTGATACCTTGAGACTGGAGAGTCCTGGCGCTAATGCATTGACAGCACTTTTCTCGATGGAAGATCTGTCAGGGAAGTAGACGTTTTAGGTCAACGGCCGCCATGACACCACTGGGCGCTGCTTGCCAGCAGGTATTTGACAGAAAATGGTTTTGATTGTCACTAAAGAATACAGAGAAGGACTGGAATAGATGTCAGTCAGCAACATAACACTGTAAATTGGGTACGTTTTCACCTTTTATCAACGATTTTAGAGAGGACATGGATGAAAATAATAGTCGCGTTGGGAAAGGTTCGAACCGCGATCTTGATCACGACGTTGCTGAGGCATCAAGCCGAGCTGATGTTCCCACCGGCGGTCTCGGTTGATGGGCGCTCAGTCGATGACAGAAGAAGTGGATGAACCTGGAAGAGCCTGCTCAAGTCGGGAGTAACTTGTACTTATACTTAGAATTCATGGGAGATGCTACTCCCGGATGATTGCCCAATCATGATCATCTCCTTGATGCCGCGATAATCACCACAGATCACCTCGAAACCGTTGGATAACATCGCCTTTCGCCCGACAACTCCCAAGTATATTCAGCTCAACTGCGGTAAATTGCGACGCTCGTTACTGAACCATTAATGGATTGCCTTCGATGACTCCAACCTCAGCGCATTTAGCTAATCAGAAACTTGTAAACTATCACCTCCGTGTCCCCACTTAAAGTACTTCAATGAAAGGTGGAACAAGACCCGTTCTTGTTCTTTCTCCCGTCCATGACGCTCCTCATTATCCCAGCAGCAGACGATGTGGCTTTCGGTCCTATCATTAATAGCTGGGTTGCAGGTGTACTATGCCATACCGCGAGCGTTGGTACGCGCTGATCTGATAACTTTGTCATTATGATTGCTAAGGGATCAACCTAGGCGTACAAGCGACACTAGTCACTCTATCGATATCAGCCACCATCTCTGGTCCGTGGTCAAAAGAGGCCCGCGGAGCTCGATGGAAGTGTGTAGCACTAGTATCCGCTCTACTATTCCTTTCTGTGTTTGTGCTGGCATTAGACGGCAAGAACATAGCGGAAACACTGCATCTACACCAAAAGCCTGATTATACCCAGCAAGATCTCGACAGCATTATTCCCCTCTGGACCTGGGGATGCAGCTTGCTAGCGTTGGGAGCTATGCAGATCATTGGCGATGGAATCCTGGTATGTCTGATGCCAAGCTTTACAGTCGCGCCAGCTAACCATAGCATTAGGTATGGAGGTGTTATACCGTCTGGGCTCAAAATAGACGAGTTGTTATGATTCCGGCCCTGATTCTCCTTCTTTCTCTCTGTAAGAGCCATAGCCATCTTCTTAAAAACCTCAGAATCTGACAAATCTCAGTTTCCGGACTGGCCTCAGTGGTACTGCACGTCCTCGATGGCGTCAATCCCGGCGCTTATAACACACCTCTTTTGGTGTGCGAGATATCGTATATGCTCTTATCCGTTGTGACAGCGGCTGCGGCGACGGGTCTCATATGCTTCCGTCTGATACGCGTCGACCGCCAGACAAGAGCTTTATCTTCTATATCGGATCGCAGACCCTACACCCGGGTAATGACGATCTTATTGGAGTCAGCATTGCCATTTACTCTTTGTGGTGTCTTCGCCGCAGTAGCAAGGGCCATTGAATATGGAACAGAGAATCCAGACCCTATTGTCTTCCCCATATCAATGTTCTCTACAAGTCTGTGGACCGTCTTCTGCGTAAGTCAATGCATGCAATATGTTCAACAATGTCGACTTACCGGGTGGATACAGGGATTGGGACCTACATTAATTGTATATCGTGCGAGTTCCACGGACTCACAGGTGAACACCACGTCACAGGAACGCGGTAGCCAGCGGACGCTCCCGCCGCTTTCATTTGGTAGACGACAAGATGAAAGCTACTCAACACAAATGGGAGTTGAAGCACGGCGGAAAGGACTCGAAGCAGGTGTGCATTCAGCTCCAAGTCACACGCGGCGATCGCAGGATACTATAGATGAGCATGTATATGTAGCAATGTAAAAAAATTATTCGTTCAAGTTTGCATATGATCCCCTGAATTCTCGGGCAAAGAACGTCGGAGTCAGTGCCAGTGATGAGTTGAACTCAATCATTGGTCGAGCTTCGCATGGTATAATTAGCATTTGATCCGAAAGCATGCCAATTCGAACAGTTTCTTCCCATCGTCTTTGTCTTACAAGGCAACGAAGAGATCATAGTGCCTCAGTACCCGATGATTGAGAGCGCTCCCGACGCTATTCAAGTACAACAAGAAGTTAGAAGACAGTGGCGCAACTACCGGGCCAACATTCGCGTACTCGAGGTTGCTGGATGATCGAGATATAACCAATGTGGCGCAGCGTCGTTTCCAGTGTGTTCCCATTCTCCTATAACGCACCAAGCCTCTTGATATGGGACTCCTTTCATTTCCTCCCAGTCATGACCGCGATTTCAACTATCCAATTATAAATGCTTGGGTAGCAGGTCTACTTTGCCATGCAGTAAGCCTCGGTGAGTAGACAGAACTGCACCTGCACACACGCACTCAACAGAAGAAATAAATAGGCGTGCAAACGGCTCTGGTCCTGGTGTCATTGACTTGCGCTATCTCAAGTCCAAAGAAAACTCGTCAAGCACGGCTTGCCTCTACTGCGTCAGTAGGCATGCTACTTCTCCTATCAGCCTTTGTGCTCGCTCAAGATGGAAGTGCAATGGTGGCAAGTCTAAACGTCCTTCCCGTTCCCGCGTGTGAGGACAATGAAAATGCTAGATACTCGTCTCCGCTTTGGGGTAGAGTTTCCGTGCTACTATGTATGGGTGCGATGCAAATTATCGGGGGGTCAGTGATGGTGAGTTAATAGCCACTTGGGTCGCAACAAACAAGTATCTTTGTTGACTGCTAGGCTTTACCCCTAAAATATACAGGTGTGGAGATGCTATATCATTTGGGTAGACAAGAGATGGCTTGTGATATTCCCAACAGTGTTTCTCATACTATCAGCTGGTAAGTGCTCAACCCATCGAGACGGTATATCATACGAGTCACTCACCCTGTAACAGTCACCGGTGCTGCGTCGGTTATTCTTGATATACTCACGCAGCTAGACTTTGGATCCTTGGAGACACTTTTCCTTGCATGCCAAGTTTCCTATATGCTGTTCTCTGTCGGCACTGCAGTCCTTGCTACAGGTCTTATATGCTTCCGTCTGATCACAACGAAAAGAGAAACCAAAATTCTCCCTCGCTACGCCTACAACTCGGACAGAAAGGAAACCAACAATGGAGTGTACACTCGAGCTATCAGGGTTCTAGTTGAGTCGGAGCTACCATTCACATTTTGTGGCGTTTTAGCAGCAATATTGTTTGCCGTTGCCTACGCTGGGGACGACTCGCAGAGCAACTCAAGCCCTTCCGCATCTCTCTTCTCAGTTTCTCTCTGGATTATATTTTGTGTGCGTATTACGTTCCAGTATCTCTTGGAGAGCGTTGACTTATCACAACAATTCTTCAGGGCATGGGCCCCACGCTCATGGTATACCGTGCCAATACAAGCGAGACTCACGCTCATCACACACCGTACAATCAGGAAGACCTGCCAACACTTATCCAACAATAGAGTATACGAGCCGCATCACTACGACTACTACTACTTCAAATACATATATACATATACCAATATAGAACTATTACTATTCAAGTTACCGTTATCGAGACCATATATGACCATAACCTCCGTTCGGATTTTGATTAAGAAGCCTATGCATTCTTCAAAGTAGATGGGCGCCCAGTGAGAGATTGAAACCTTGAGGGAATTTGTCATAGACCGCTTGAGTTAGTGGTCCACGAATCCTCCAGACCAGACCTCAGCCAAGGGCCAAACCGGATGGAACCTATGGAAACGGCTTGACGTTGCTGCGAGCTCTTCGAGATCCTGCCCTCGAGTTCTCCTTCTGACACTTCCCGCAAATGAAGAATCATTCTCGTGGACAAGATGAAGGCTGTTGTGGATTGAATGCTAAGATTCAAGTTAATCTGGACTGTCCGTCAATCACGGGATAAGGGGAAGCGACGTACCTGGCGAAGGCCAAATTTAGACCAAGCTATTAGTGGAAAACACAGCAGCGGGCCAAAAATGAGTATATCATGCGATGATTGGTTATAAGAGGTGGAGACTCACCGGGGCGAGAAGGCTCATCAGTGTGTTTATGATAGCCATTGCTGATGAATCAACAGGTCAGTTATACTGTTTTCAACTGTAATGAAACCCCTAGTTTACCTGTCAGCAATACAAAATAGACGATTCCATCCCGAATGAATAATGCGTAAAGTCCGCTTCCGCAATCACGGAATTTTCTGAAGGCAAACCAACACATGATAAGGAAGATGACTAGAGATGCGCAGTAGCCGGGTTATGAGTATCGCCAAATTGTTGATTTTTCTTCCTTTCCTTACCCAGTTCGCTTGCGGCTGACAGTGCAAATACCGCTGAGACAAAGTGTCTGCCAATTGGGTCAGTTAGAGTGGGAAGGCAATTGATAGCTCTTGGGGCAACAGTTGGTATATCTTTGATACCACCCACACAGCGAAACGTGAGTATCATGCAGTGCGAACGATGCTTTCGAAACTGATACATACATTGGAGAGTTGATAAAGCCTTCGCCATGAGTGTGAACTTGCCAGCTTGCACAATCTTTGGTGCCGATTAGTAGGACTTCACGGTGCTCTGACTGTACATACCACAAAATGAAGCACCAGGTACGTCGTGATTAACCACCCTCGACCAGAAATTGCGTACACGCGCAAAAGCTGAATCGCTGTGAGCGGCATAAAGCAGTTAGAGACTAAGTAGTCCATGTTTCAAGTTTCAACCACTTGCCTTCAGCTAGCAGAACGGAGATTATCGTTGTGACTTCCCATACAAGTTTAGATAAAGTCGAACAAGCTTCAATTCCCAAGGACTTACGTGACCCGAAGCTGAAGAATAAATGGCATCTCTGCGCGTTGAACCAAATTGAGAGATGGCGACGACCGAGCGGACATATAGCACTTACGTTGGGTGGCATTCCCGTGAAATGATCTTTATGACAGATGATCAGTTACCGTCATCAGAATATTGTGAATTCCCACCTACAAGCAGCGCTCAGAGGGGCGACAACCACAAATGAATATCGGGCCATCATGAACACGGTATTCGTCAGACTCCACGGAGTGTTCCAAACGTATTTCACCTGCGTTTGTGAGAATCGGTCTACTTATTTTAGTTAGCAAGAGGGACTCCACATACCTCAAGGCGAAACGTTTGTATATAATCAATGATCTACACGGTTCACGGTGTGTTTAGAGGCAGAGGTATGCAAGGCGATTCTGAACGTACCGCCAATGTTATCATTGCGACTAGCCAATCCGGCGTGAGATTCATTCGGAAACCATATTCGTCGACCAACCTTGAACATACTATGATTAGACATTAGAACTTAGAAGACATAAACATTACAAGCGGACATTACGCAGACACTCACGTCAATAATCTGCTTGTACGTTGCTCCGTCAACGAAAAGTACGAGTTTTTGCTGTAAAGCGGCTATGGACATTGTGAAGTTGTCAAGGAGCGGATGTCGAGATTCGATCCTGGCTGGAACCACGTCAAGCCTTAAATATTCCTCTAAAACTTGTGGCAGAACTGAGTAGCCTGAAATAGAGAATCAGTTCACAGCCGTGATAGACAGCTGCAGTCTGATTTTGTGATGAAAAGTAGATGGCCGCACATAATCGTGACTGGCACTGTAGCAGCGAGAAACGCTCGGAGGTCCCAGCCTTCCCCAGGACTGTTATTCAGTGGTCAGTACCGCTCCGCGATTTCGAGTATTATGTTCAAATCTTAAGAAGCACCCACCACACCCAAACAGTCCACTGCTGACATTGCAACAACTGAGACTTGGTTTTCCCCGATGGTGTCGGAGGGAACTTGAATGGAACGACTGTTTGTGATGGATTAAATGAATTGTATGTCTCGAAGATACCGGGCATAAGGTTGTCCGGGGCGCCCAGAATACTCCACTTTCGAGAGATTGAAATGAGTTCCCAGCGAGATGTATCGTCACAACACGGAAATTGTTCAGGCTGAGATTTGCTCTCAGAGATTTAGTTGAACGGACGAAAAGATAATGAATGGGCTGGATTGAATTGGAAAAGGATTAAGCCCTTTCATGACATGGGCGAAGTGGCGTTGTCGGAAGATCGCCAACAGTCGTCAGCGGCGGGTGTGAAGGGGCGTTTCACATCATCGCCGCTGGTGATTGATCCGAAGATTACGTGGATTGATCAATCCGGCGCATTATTGGGCCTGGCCCGGCGTGCCTGAGCGCGAGTCACTGCTTTTGCTTTCATCTTTTTGCTTGCTTTACCTTTCCTACACATACGTAGGTAAGCCACCGTCAACGCCCGTCCCTTGCAGAGCCAGGCTTGGAGTCGCAACATTCTCTTCAAGATTTTATTCAACGGCAAGACTTGAACACCCCCTATTGTAGAACTAGAGAAGACGATCGTATCCTTGAGGATACTGCGGCCTTCCTCCGTTGCCAGCAGTTCCATATAAAGGGTCCAATCTCGACCATCCAAGCGACTATCTTGATCATCGACATACTTTAAAGTATCCCTTTAGGCCCCCTAGCGCATGTTTACCTTACTCTGCGACGCATCTAGAATTCCACTCGGATGATTTGTGACCTTGACCTTCTCCTTCTCCGCAAGGAGTTCTGTGATCTATCTTTAGGAACGGCATAGGCCTTCTTCTATAGGAGTCATATGCCCCTTCTCCCATCCTATGATGAGAATGTGCTGCAAAGCTTCTCAAATGCACTTACAGGTCAGCTGGCCATTGAACATGGTGGTGAGGTGACGTTCCTTGTCGTAAAGGCCTTCTTTCATCTTCCTATGTCTGGGATTGAGCATCTGGACCGGTGGGACAAAACCCGTGCTCTTCCAAGGAGTGAAATCCAACTCTACGGTTTTCCTTTTACCTATCGTCCATCTGGAGAGAGGATAGTCAAAGATGAAGGTGAGTAGTTGTGCATTCTCGTGATGAGCCCCGTTCCCAAATCTACCTCGAGTATAACGCAAGCATCGCATCAAACCCTGTAAGTCGTGCACGGCAATTTCAAAAAAGATCCAACTAATCTCCTATATCGCAGTACGTGGTCGGGTCGTTCGCCTGCATTGGAGGCGGCCTGTTCGGTCTCGATATATCGTCTATGTCGGGAGTTCTGAACGTTTGTCACCTCCTTTTTATCCAATCGGATTTGAAATATTGATTTAATATTCAGAACCAATCCTATTTGTCGACATTCAACCGTGTACGGTCATCAGCTCGTCTTGTTAGCTTCGACGTTCTCACAATTCCTCAGCCTAACCCTTCCGTCCAAGGCGCTATCGTCGCCTCGATGCCTGCAGGTTCTCTCCTCGGAGCGCTCTCAGTAACGCAATTGGCAGATAGACTTGGACGCAAGAACACCATCATCTTAGCTGGTATTGTATGGGTCGTTGGGTCAATTCTTCAATGCGCCTCGATCGTGAGTATCACAAACTTCCCATTTGTGAAAGACCCACATCTCACTTCCGTGCAGAACCGAGGCATGCTCGTCGCAGGACGAATCGTCTCTGGATACTCCGTCGGCTTGTCAAGTGCCGTAGTTCCCATCTATCAGTCCGAAATCACAGTTCCTGCTATCCGTGGGCGAATGGTGTCCTTGCAGCAATGGTACGTCCGCGCATGGCCCATCTGATATGCTTGGCACTTCGTATGCTCAATCATATTTAGGTCTATTACTTGGGGCATTCTTATTCAGTATTTCCTCCAATTTGGATGCTCCTACATCGATGGCGTCGCTTCTTTCAGAATTCCTTGGGGTCTTCAAATGATACCTGCCATCATTTTGAGCTTGGGTATGATGGTGTTCCCTGAGAGCCCTCGGTACCTCTTCGACCATGGAAGGTTAGTAGCTTCTCTGGGTCCCTTCCCGTGACACTTTCTACCTCACCACACGAATTACACAGAGAAGAAGAAGCGCTTCAAGTGTTGGCTGACCTTCATGGCGGCGGAGATAGGAACAACGAACTTGTTCTGCTCGAATACGAGGAAATTAAGCAACAGGTACAAGCACCTTTTGCTCATAATCAGCTCTCAACAGCCACTCTAAATCCGTGCCCTGGCTAGGTCTATCTCGAACGAGTCGAGGGCGCGAAATCGTATCTAGATCTTCTCAAACCTGGAAACCCTCGCCGAGTGATGCTGGGCTGTTCGCTTCAGGCATGGTCTCAATTGACTGGAATGAACGTCATGATGTGCGTCTCATATTTCTGCCTTTCTGCAATACCCGTTAAGACGTTATCATCTTCAATAGGTACTATATCATTTATGTATTCGAAGGCGCTGGTCTCACTGGACGTCGAAGCAACCTTATCGCCGATGTAAGTCTCCGTTACCCGATCTTGCCTCGCATCAGTATATCCAACCATGCCTCCAACAGTCAGTCCAATACGTTTTAAACGTTTTAATGACCAGTAAGCTCCTCCTTTCTGTTTCGATGCAAGCGACATTGCCATATCTCAATTGCGTCTAGTTCCCGCTATCATTTACATCGATAAATGGGGAAGAAGGCCCATGCTCCTCGCTGGAACTCTCTTCATGGGATTCTTCCTGTTTCTCGTTGGAGGTTTGCAAGCTCGGTTCGGCGACTGGGGTGACCACGAGGGCAAACGTGTGTATCTTAAAGCCACTCATGCGTACCAGGTCATAATACTTTTTGATTTCTACTAGGAGTCTGGGTCGTCACGGATAACGCAGCCGCTACGAGGGGAATCATCGTCTGCTCATATCTCTTTGTCTGCAGTTTCGCCGTGACTATGGGCCCCGTCTCCTGGACATACCCTGCAGAGCTAGTAAGCCCTGTCCTCTTCGTATATCCGAAGACGCGGGTACTCACAGATATCCTTAGTACTCTCTGAAAGTCCGAGGGAAAGCCGTTGCACTCGCAACAGTGCGTAATATCTCCAACTTTCCAGCTCGACTCTTAGTCTCATGATCTCATGATCATATTTTATATAGGCAGCCAACTGGACATTCAACACCGTCCTCGCCTTTGCCGTACCCCCAGGCCTGGACACGATCGCCTGGAAGACCTACTTCATCTTCGGGACCTTCAACTTTGCCTGCTTCATCCATGTCTTCTTCATGTTCCCCGAGACCGTCGGACGTTCGCTCGAAGAAGTGGAAGAGATATTTAAACAAGGACACGTCTTCACCGCTTGGAAGATCAAGAGAGACGTCGGGAAGAAGACGCTGTCGGATCTCACTGAGAAATCGAAGGTCGAGGTCCGTTTGTCTTTGTTCGTTATTTACCTATTTGAAGCATTCACTGAGCCTTGATTCAGGGTAAGCGAGAGGACAGTCCGGATGATCCTGAACAGTAAGCATATTGAAATCGACAACAAAGCCGCAAATGAGCTGGAGTCTGGGATGTAATTTAAAACGAGAAATGAACACATGTATTCCGTTAACCATATCATCGTCAAGCTCTCCAAATCAGCACAGTTATGCCACAGGAGTAACCACAGCCTCTGCAGCTACATTCGCACCAGCAGCTGGAGTCGCCTTTGGGAGGCTAGTAGTGGAAACGGCGGTGCAGCTTCGAATCATCGTAGCCGGGTCAGGCCCCTGTTGAACGGGGTTGCACCCAGGCAGTGCGTCGAGGTCTGATTCAATAAAACATCAGAGCTCAATAGCAAGCAGCACCGTACGGATACTCACATTGCCCTTCAGTGATTTCATCAACCATAACCGGCACCTTGCAGCTGTTCATCTCCTCATCCGAGATCTGAGTCAACTCCGGGCACGAATCCGGCAAACCGAGGATAGAAGCCCCGCATTTGTCCATGGCGCGTTGGAGAGAGTCGCCTTCCCATCCAAAGACGTAGTCACCATGGTGTCCATAGCCAGTTCTGCACACACACCCGGGATTAATCAGAGCTGATATGACGGGGAAACAAGACTCACGGGTCTCCCATGCTAAGAACGAAAGGCTGGCTCCCATCTTTAGGCCACAGGTGAGTAAATTGAGCTGTGTCCCAGACGGTCTCGTAGAAGAGCATCGGGATGCGGACGGGGTGCGTCTTGGGACATGTCCCTCGTTGGAGGAATATACCAGCGTTAGGATTGACGACACCTTCCATGTAAGCGACATGGCTGCTATGATCTGGCGTGTCCAGATTCACACCATCCCAGCACCTACATCCTCTCAGTCAGCAGCTGAGCTCCAAAACTCGAATCAAGAAGGAAGAAGGAAGAACGCACGAAGGGAAGAATAGATTAGCCCGGATACCATACGGACATGGTTTGTTCGGCAGCTCGACGGTATCGTATGGGCCTGCGCCAGGTGCAAACGAGTTGGAAAGGTCGAAGAACCCAGGTGTGTCCCAGCACCTGAAGCTGCTCGCCCATGCCTCTGGACTGCGGGGATCGAGCTTGGTGCTCCGTCGTCTCACCATCGGGTTACCTGTAATCATCCTAAAGCCCTATACGTCCGATCCAAAGTGAGCACAACGCATTCACTACAGATACTATAGTCTCGCAACCAAGACTGAGCACTGATGACTCACAGGTCTAAAAGCGACAGTGGGCGAAAGGTCGGGAGGTTGAATGTAATACACCGTCATCCCTCCGTCAGGATTTCCCGTAACATGGTTGGGAATCTGAGGAACACGGATGAAGCTGCCATTGGGATGTTTGAAGTACAATACGGCGGTCCAATAGTTTGATTTGTCTTCCTTGAATTTACATGTGGTGCATGTCGCAACGTTGGGGAGATCGAGGGAGGGGTCCATAGATAGGTTGAAGCTAGATTGGATAAGTTCAATGTTGAGTACTTCGAGCTGTGAAATTAGGCGTACGCATTCTAGCAAGACGGTGAGATCCTTAGCAGCGTAATATTACATGAAAATTAGGGAATACATACTCCTCCGATAATCTGATGCAAATGAGGTGCAACTTGGCCAGGTGTGACAAGGCTGAGGGTGATGGATATTAGTTAATATCGGAAAGACCAAGGCATACTAGCACGTACGGATCGAAACGCTCAGTCACAAGCTGGGCGCAGGGAAAACGAATCAAAGCAGACACATTCCGTATAGCGGACAGTGTCGCAGACGCCAAGAGTAGCCACTTCATCGGGAAGCTCTTCAGTTGGCAGCAAGTTCACAAAGTGCAATGGAGGGTCAAATCTTTCCAAGGCCTGCACCTTTCTATATCCCCGTCGAACCTTCTTTTGCTTGTCAGTTTGGGAATCCCAACGCTAAGCGGGGCCGAGCCCATCTTGTTCTGTTATCCTTCCAAGAAGCCCACAAACTGCCGAACATCGCTCCCTGGCTACCCACTCTGTCAATTCCAGCTACCCAAACTGTATTGGTGAGAGACCTTCGGGACTTGAGTACAAAGGCGCTATAAATAGCACTGAAATCCCTCTGCTTCGCGAAGGAAGGACAGGGAGACTCATCTTCCGGTATTTGTCCAGCCAATTAGCTGCGCGGACGGAAATTTTAGCGAAGCGTTTTGAATTGCAGTGGTTTGGAAAGCGTTTAGGCGTGCTACTAGTGCGTCCTCAATGATTTGGGTGATGGTACTCATTGGTGGAGTTGAAGGATCGTTGTGGAAAAGGGTTTATGATAAAAGAATCACCCCACCTCAGCCCTCGAGGGATATGTGATTGGATGATAATGATCGATAATGACTTGGCTCTCTTTCGTAAAGGGATCAGGACTTTGCCTAAGAACACACAGAGAGTAATCAGTACCATAGAAGTCATGCAGCCGCAGATGATATGACGAGAATTTGACAAACTAAGAATCATAGTTCTGGATGTAGAGCTACGCAGGCACGAGAGTCTGGTATCTTTTCTTTATCAGTTGCTTTTGTCCAGTTCTAGAGTCAAGACCGCGCGAAAGGAATTTCAAGTGTGGGCGGGGTCCCGCCAAACTTCCAAGAAGAGCGATTGGGCGCGGGAAACCCGCCGTCGTCGGCCCGACCATTCCGATAACGATTATTACCTGGAATAACAACCGCACTGGCGTTCCAAGTAACGACCAGGATCAATAAAATTTTATATCTAGGGTATCAGGATTGAACAGAAACAGAGGAGCTAATACCAGTTTCAAAAGTAAACGCTTCCTCGAGTTTATCATGGAATTCTGTAAGACCTGATTCTGTCCAGCGATTCGGCGACCCTTTCATGAACACCACCACCCTAACCCTCGTGAGATTCCTAAATGGGAGCTTCCTCCGCCGTTCTCCTACAGATGGGTCGAAATCCTCGATCACTCGAACGAACCGGCTGATAGAATCCAGAACTTTATCCATATAACCAGGTTCTCCAAATCCTCCCCAAGGAAACCAGCTCAAGTGAATATGGATTCTCGTGAGCGATGTGGCCAAAATAGTCCGTGAAGGTGGCTCCGACTCCGAGAGAGTAGATAGATGGTGGATGATGCCTGTGGGGAATGAAGGAACCTTGACGCCATACAGCTTCTGGGGATGCCGTATAATTTGATTGAGGAGGGAGGGGGAATCGTGTACTGGATCTTGATTCTGATTTTCGTCCTTATCCATTGGGTAATTGACGAAGTAGATGCGCTTAAGCTGGGGAAACAGTTTGAGGTCTAAAACTGGCGGCTGTAGTGCACATTCTTGTTAAGCCATGGGTAAGCAATCTGCCACGTATTTATCATGGAATAGAGGCAAGCCTCACCGGTAGGGAAGGAAAGCTCTAGGCTTTCCAGATTATCTTTGCACGCAGAGAGGACAGGCATGAAGCTCTCGGTCGTGAACTTGTTGGATACCGTGATGACGATGTCCTTGACGGATTCCAGGGCTAGCCGACCATTGGGTGTCGAGATAATTTCTTTGAAGGCAGTACTTGCACAGTTGTGCAGCTCCAGGCGTCGAATGGTCATCGACCACTGTCTGTCGGTGGATGAGTTAAAAAGACAATTGCTTCAAACATTAACCCACCGGGTGTGTGTTAGATGCAATATGTCCAGCAGAAGAGGCCAGGTGGCGTATTTAGCGGTGTTCCACTGCCAGGATTCTCGAACATAAAGCCGGTCAAGGCACAGCGTTCTCTCAGGGGTGTCGCTCGTCTCGTCGTCGGCGAGATCGAACGGCGGGTCGGCGCCATGTCCTTTGATATTCAACTGGCGTATCTAATGAGTATTGGTCAATTATACACCACCCAGCGTACAGTAGAGATCATACCCCAGTTATACAGCTCTCCAAGCTGTCCATCGAGAGGCCCAGGTCAAGGAACTGCTTCATCACCTGCTCCGATTTAAACAGCAGGGCATCCTCCGAGAGCAATCCCTCCCTAGTCTCGTCCAGTGCTTCGAGCACATTCTCCTGTCTGACCGCATCCGCCAACACATTGGCTCGATACAACAGGGCCTGCAACCTGGGGAAGAACTCGACGATCCTGGGGACCAAGGGACTCGCACACTGCGTTATCCTTAGCACCTGAACAAACTCGCCCAGATGGGGAAGATCCCTGTGCTTCCAAAACCTCTTGCTCCCCCGTAGCAGATACAACAACGCCTGTATCCTTGTCGATCCAGGTTTTGGGTAGTCGAACGTCCTTTGCGAGAACCGTACATCAAGCTCGAGGTCGCGAAAGGCATATTTGCGGCACGCAAGGAGGAAGGCGCGCGAGACTAGGGACCATGATAGAAGGTTTTGGAGGGAAGTGGACGCCTCATTCGCCTCTTTCGAATTGGTATGGCGGCGCCGGTAATTTGCGACAGTTAGTTGGAGGGCGGCGTGTTCAATGATGAGATCGAAGAGTTCTTGAGGGATATCCGGTATATATGTATTCTTTGTCGTCTGTGTCGAAGATCTGGGCGTTGAGGGCTCGCCGCCCTTTTTCGACCAGATGGTCCACATGGTCGCGGTACAAACCGTGCCGTCAGACGAAATGATTTCAGATGACGGAACGACCAAGCGAAAACAAACATATATCATTTCTAGTCGAAAACAATTTCTGGTTTCTTGAACTACATAGACATCACCCACTTCTTCACTGCATCGCTCTGCCCAATTTCTGGATGAAGCAATACTCGTGCAAGCCAAAATTGAAGATGCTGCCGCCGCCGGTCCAGGAAAACAGGCCGAAACCGAGCGAAAGGAGCTTTCGGAGGCAGGCGAGGGATGGCAGGCTGCAGAGCAACCTAGGGGCGTGGAGATGAGGGATGATCGCTATGTCTATTCAAAACTAGCATACCGGTAGAGTTTTCCTCAGATTCCAATCAAGGTCTTCAAAGTCGGAGTAGCGTTTCAGGACGTGGAAAGTCGTACTCTAGAGCGAGGTGAGTGGATATTACTGGATTAGTGATATCGTTATCCATACCTCCTTGGTCGTAACGACACAGTCGTACACTGTTTCCATTAACCGGGCTCGCCACAATGATATTCCGCTGTAGACACTTACCAATGTATGCTCCGGATCCCACACCAGTCAATCCCTTGCCTTTCTGCAACGACGGAACTCGATCTCCAGCGACAGTGGTCCACCCTGAGATCACGACATCTTTTGCAAAAGCTCCACTTCCTCTGTTGTCCGAAAGATAGATGTCTGCAGAAAATACAGACGAAGCTGGACCTGGGAGAAGTGGTGGTGGCGGTTTGAAGCTCAAGGTCTGACTTCTTCGGTCAAACTAGCTCGACATCTTGTCAGAATTCTCCATTTTGCTCCCAAGATTCAACGCCAGGCACACCTCGTTAGCCTCCTCGTCATACGCTCTGCACAATTCCTCATAAAGCCTGCCCTCCTCCTCTACATCGATCCCGGATGCTGTTGTCCCTGAATTCGGCAACAACTCCAGCCTTGCGTTATCATAGTTGCGACATGTGGGCGTCGCCGGTGTGCTATTGGTTGGAGTCGCAGGCATCACGAATTGTCATGGTCGATAGAAGACGGTACTAGATGGTGGCAGTGAGAAATAGAAAAGAAACAATGGCTTGCATGGGCTTGGATGCGCCGAATCCCCGATGAGACATTCCGGCAATGCGCCCCGGTTGGAATTGGGTCATCGTGGGGCCGCGGGCGCAAGGTGGGCGCCAAACCCTGCACCATACTCAGGGTAAACGAGGTATACGGTTGCGAGGGATAAGCCGAATCTGAATGATCGGGCACTTCAGCATTATCTCTGACGTTGGGGCTTGAAAACCGGGCACGAGCCATGCATAACGATGGACTGGGCTTGAGTGCCGATGGATGAAGCAGCTGAACGGTGGGGATTTTGTCCATTGAAGCTGTCTTCTAGTCCGATATGGACGTAGCTTATAGTTGGTTAGAGCTCGGGATTCGCCACTGGATTCTACGATAGGGTGTGACTGTCTTAGGATCACAAGGCAAAGTAACTCCTGTCGTTGGACAGCCCCATCGCCTTCGGAATCATCGGTATCGCTATTCATAGTACCAGAGACTTCTTGGAAAGCTGTTGAATCGTATGCACGCTCCCAAGTCAAAAGCAGGCCGGTCGCCAAACACTTTGTTCGCAAGCCTAAACCTACCTCCACCAATGACGCAGCTTTATTCACCAGCCCCAAAGCTGCTGGCAAAGCAACCTCCACGACGAAGGCAATCTGTGACGTAGAAGTCCAAATCGAATCACGAAGGGATATGCCTAACAATACATACACCAAATGAATCGTGATGGTCTTGGCACGACGCCACCACCCTTCAGGCATGCCTTTTCGGCGTCACGCTCATGCATCATGCCTTATCGTGGCTGTGGTCCTACGTTTGTCACAGTGGGCACCCCCAATGAGAGGTGATGCAAGCCTGATGATGCCTTATGTTCCACTCATCCCTCCATGCTTCAGCGCTGAGCATTACCGACCCCCTTTCCTAAACCCATCTTGTGTGCCCCTGGCGCGTTCATCTGCGGACGTCACTGCCAGAACCGAGGTTCGACTGTCGATTCGTACTAGTACCTGGGGCTAACTTCTAGCGCTTGGTCCCACCTTGGCTCACTCTTTCCCTCTCACTCAGCAATCCGACGACGAAGATGCAGGAACGAATCCGCACTCACAGTCGCGCCGCGAGCGACATGAACGTCTCGACGAAAGCGGAGCCACGACTGCGATCAGCGATATCAAAAGCGAATCTCAGACGCCGGAGCCTGAAGACGATATTCTCCTTGAGGCCATCCAGCAGCTATAACATTGAAGGAGGGACGACGATAGGGTACATCAATGCAGACATTTTGAGGGAAATTGCGGATTATCTCCCTGCAAGCGACATCCTCAGCCTCAGTCTGACGGTTAGTATCGTTCGTATAATCATTCTTTCACGATTCCTTAAAAGCTGTAATAGTCACGACAATTGCAAACACTACTTCAGCCAGCACTTTATGAGACCGTCGTTCTCAAATCCAGCAAGAGCTGCCGAAAGACACTCCGCATGTTCCAAAACAACAGACACCTGTGTCAGCACATCAAGAAATTTGCTGTACGCCCTAATTACTACCTATCCTGGCCTCAACAGGACGAAACTCTGGATGAAAACTGGGTAGTGGATAGATTGGTGGATCTCTCAAAGGACTTCGTACTCCTGACAACGTTCGATTGGGATGGACTGGAGCTACCAAATGATAGGCTTTGGGACCACCTCCGACTAAAGTGCGTACTGTGGCGTATATATACATACGCAACTAAATCTTCCTCATCTAATATCAGTTGCCCCCTACTCAAGAGCGTCTTCACCAACGTGGGAGAGAAGCCCCTGGAGCCTGAAAGCGCCCTCTTCTCATTCGATGATCTCATCGGGCTCTCCATCATCGTTCGCCACGGACTCTCCGGGTCAGACATGTTCCCGCTGCCAGAAAAGCTTCCTCCGCGGCTGTGGGATATGATTCTAAACCGATGCCCCAACCTCGAGGAGTTAGCCATCTGCTCGTTCTCCGCATCCTCTCGGATCTTTGACTTTGACCGAGTAACGGAGGGGAATTGGCCATCCTTAAACAGCATCACACTTGGCTCGTTCGGGTACAATGCAGAGTTCAACCTCGGACCCTCGAGTGCCCTCACAGACGGTAGGCTGTGCGCCTTCCTCGAGGCACACACATCGATCAAGTACATTCGCTTTTTATGGAACTTTAAGAGATGGATGAGCCCGGACGAAGTTGTGATGGCCAATCCGAAGCAGGGACACGAATTCTCGCCTCGTGCACTCCCGGCGCTCGAAACCTACATCGGCATCCATCAACAGCTCTCCGAATTCCCCACTCCTTCGTCTATCGAGACTCTGGACCTCACCTGCGAACCATTATACGAGAGTAGACTGACGTCGGTGTGCGATCGCCTCTCCAAGCTCACAAAGCTCACTTCACTGGACTTGTGGATTCAAGTCCTCGATTCACCGAATCGCGACCACACCTGTTTCTTCCGCGCCATCGTCCTATCATGTCCAAACCTCACCGACCTGCATATCATGTGCACAACATCCTTCTCCGTTGTAAGCTGCCTTTGGTTGCTGATCGTACACCTGTAACTCTCATGTCCCTATATCTAGAAACCGTTGAAGCAGCTCCTTGTCCAACTCAAGCGTCTAACCAACCTCAAACGATTTTCATTGACGAAGGGACACAAGTACCTTGACGAGGCCATGCTGGAGACAGCGGTCAGAGTTATCAAGGACTCTCCGCGTCTGAAGCAAGTCACCGTCAGATGGGCACGAGAGACTTGCCCAAATCACCTTAAGCAGGAGGGCGTCTACGACGTGGTATGCGACAGGGACGGGCATCCAGAGAGTCTGATGGTGGTAGAGCGCGGAATACCTTTGGTAGGACCTGCCTTCCGGCGAAGGTACACCCACAAGCTACCGGTTCTTGCTCACCAAGCCTCGGTGTCCGAGTTCCACCGCTCAATGACCAAGTCAACGAGGGTGGTGCGGAAGAGGATGAGCAGCATATGGTCGGTGACTTCTGTATAACTGGCGAGTGCTCTCACTCAATGGCGTTATTTATAATACTGAGTTGAACCAGGTCTTCGTTATTATCTATGAACTTTAGCCACGAGCTCTCACGACAATCACGAAAGTAATTTTTACGACCATCATCCCTTGTCTCATTGTAAACATATTATTGTACTATAGAATCAACGCGCCTGCATATAGCATTCTAACCATCTTACCCTGTAAACTGACGAATGGTAACTAAGCAAAGACTTAGGCTCCACCGGCCAGCCGGTGCCACTTTTCTAATGCCACCTGTCGCATCATGGTCCAGGGTCCTCTCATGTATACATGAAAGAACTGGCGCGTGATCACAGACAGTATTGTGGCTTTCAATCCAAGCCACCTCACAGTTTCTTCCTTCTCTCTTCGTCTCTTCCCCTCACACCGCAACACTGGAACGCAGAGGAATTCTTTCCTCAAGATGAATTTCATTTCCAAGTAAGTACATGCAGGTTTTTGGTAAAACAGCCCGCTAATACCTTGCAAAGACATAGTTTCTTGCGGAAACCATCCTCGCTCGGAGCCCACCAATTTACGTTCGATTCAAGAGTCGAAAAGTCCCAGGACGATGAAGTCGCCGCCTCAATCGAAGCTCCGAAGACGTTCAAGGAGCTCACAGTATCTCAGTTCTCCCAGACTCTTCTTGGACTGGACGAGCATGCCGTCGAGAATATCACCAACGGCAACGCGGTACTGGACGATGAACCACTTCGCGTCTACCGCGACGCGTTCACCAGTGGCCAAGACACCGAGCCACACCTCATTCAGCTCCTGGATGCACTCATCAAATCCATCGAGGTGTCCGGATCCGAAGTCGACATCGACAAAGAGAACCTACCACCTGCGCCTTTGCTCCGATTCGTGATGGTCAAAGAACAGCCCGGAGAATCCACGGGGAAGAAGTTGAAGCGAAAGTATCCTGGGGCGAAACAGTCTTTGAAGGCGAAGAAGCAGCGTCAAAGAGGTGGCACCGAATTTCAAGCTGCGAGCCCCCCAACTCATCCCTTGAAACTCGTCATGAGCTCGATGGATCAAGCTGTATGCCCACTATACTCTGCGGGGATATGGATCGACGATACCAACGCCAAGGGCTGGTACAAGGATCCCATGGTCGAATTTCAAACGCCTTTGTTCAACTTCGCCGATGACCCTAAAAGCTTGTCTATCCTCGCCTGTGCTCTCAAGTCCCATGCGCAGGGCACCGTCACTGCAAAGGTCACAGCTCTCAACCCATTCATTCGTCCTTGGTCAGCTTTGGAGGGCCCAGAAGAAATCACGGAAGAGATGAACGAGCGGCTCAAACTCCCTGTTACCTCTCCCGTCGGGGCAGTTTTCGAATTCTTAACACCTACCACAGCTGTACCGGATACCGGCCGCATTACGAGGTCGAACGTCGGAAGCCAGAAGATATATTCTGAAGAAGAATGGGGCGGCCCCTCTTGGCTTTATATCACCCAGGGGACGCTCTCCGATGGATTCAAACCTCAACAAGATATGCTCCTAAAGCTGACCTGGCAACCGACTTCGCGCCTTGAAAGCCAAACTATCTCTCACATGGTCGAAAAGCTTCCCGAGTGGCGACCTCACCTCCCAGTCGTTCGATACACCACCTCGATTACCGCTCAACAGCTAAACATCCCGTGGGTGAGACGAGGCCTGCGTGATACTCTACCAGAAGACTTTCACCTGCAGTCTCTCGAAGTCCTCGCAACTCGATTTTATGGTCAATTGTCGCATTTGAGCGAGGTTGAACAGTTCAAGACAGTGTGGCTCGATTGCTTAAAGTGTAAGTCCATCGTTGCTCTTCTGAGCCAGTACCTGTATTTATGGGCTTACTAGGCCACTACCACGCCTGGAAGGAAGGCCATGTCCTTGAACGGGTGTTTGGTGTGCTTGCCGACTGGTCCTTGGCAGGTCGCGTGGACTCGAGCGAGAGTCCTGCGCTCTCGTCGCCCTCTGGATCGCCTGTATTCACGGCATATGAACTCCTGTCCAAGCCTACCAACCACCAAAAGTACCTCCACGACCTCGAGTCTTTCTTATACGTACTCGTCTGGGTCGCCGTTCACTACGACCCCAAAACATGGACTAGGCGGGACACACCCCGCAGTCTCGCGACGTGGAACTCGAGAGTACCAGAAGAAGTCGCGGAGTGGAAGATGAAAGTGTTTTTCTGCGATTTTACAACAGTGGAAGCAGAAATCAGCGAAGGGTTTGGGTGTATTTTGGAGGGCTGGATCAGACCTCTAGTGTGTCTCTTCACCGTCGCCAACCTCCCTCCGCCAACAGTCGACGGCGAGATCGAGCAACAGTATGATTTGAAGAACGTGAAGGATTTGATCGATTTCGACACCTTCATGGCGGCAATCGGAGAAAAAAGCTAGTTAGGGCGAGGGTATACCACTAGTATTTATCGACTGTTATCCTCATCGCAATCGCAATGAGTGGGGTTGAGTCCACTGTCCTGTTTGGAAATCTGCGTGTTACAAGTACATTATTCTGACTATATATATCTGCTATCTTGGGAAATTCCGATTTGCGTCCGATCCATCAGTACACATATACGGGTTGGAAGTGGTGTCCGACATATCTGCCGATTGGGAGGAGTAGTGCGTCTGTGGGATGTTTGGCCCATGGTTCGGAGTGGTGCCATGATACTGAGGAATCCCGGGAGCGTACATGCTGGTGCGATTGGCTGTTGGCTGCGACCATGCGCCTCCTAAAGTAGGATTTGTAGCTTGAGTGTGGTACGATGGAATGTTGCTGACCAGGCCGGGGTTGGAAACGAGGGTGTCCGTCGCTGAAGTCCCAGTCGTGGAGGGCTTATGGTAAACAAGCTGTTGAATTTGATTTTGCGGGGTATAAAAGACAGGGGGTGTTGATTGTAGCTTGGGTTCGTGCCCCGGAGAGGTCGAATTTCGATTGCGTTCGTTACTCCTATACCTCCACACGAAGAAGTAAAAGAGACCGGCAATCATCCCGATAAACGCGAGTCCTCCGACGACTCCGCCAACGATGGCTCCAGTGGGTGGGCCCGGCGTATCCGCAGATGAGACCGGTTGGCTGGGACTGGTGCTTCCTGGGTTAGTGCCGGTGGGATCAAGTCCCTCTGGACCAGCGAGCGAAGGGCCAGAGTTAATATTGTAGGTGATATCACCGTTATCCACGAGAAGGTAATCCAAAACCAGGGGGGCCGCCGGGCCACGATAGATGACTTCTAGGCTGTGGGCTCCTCGGGATAGGGTGGGTGTCTCGAATAGGATTTGATGGTACAATGTTGTGTTGGCACTGGCGCCTGTGTGGCCAGGGACGGTAAACTCGACAGGCGTTTGGTCGTCTACTGAGTAGGTGGCAGTCGAATCGCCCACACGGTACTCATCAGGTATCAGGCCGAACCATGTCACTCGCGTTCCTGTGTACAGACGGTTCGACGGATTCTAAATTCCCCAGGATAGGAAGACTCGCACCATTAAATGCAACTTGAAGCTTCGAATCAATCGACTGCGTCAACATCGAGTAGTTGGCATAAAGCTGCCAGTTTCCTTCGACATATCGAATTGCGCCATCTGTGTGATAAAGAATCACGCTTGGGTGGAAGTTCTCAGTCAGATTTAGAGTGGGGAGGTATTGGATGGCATCGAGATAAAACGTTGAGTTTCTTCTGGAGGAGGTGGTGACGTTTAGGATATGCTGGCCATTTGTGTCGAGATGAATGATGCATAGAGACCACCTGTTCACAGGCCAGTCAAGGAAAGATGTGTAAGTCCCATAGCTGACTCCATCAACGGAGCAGTCCCAGCTAGGATCCATGTCCTCCGTGTGGTTGACCTGGGACATGGTCCCTAATACAATGACGTTCGAGCCTGTGGTGGAGGAATTCGCTAAGAGAGGTACTGCTCTTGTGACAGCGGAATGCTCACCTCGGAAAGGAAAGAAGAAACTACCATTTGAGTTCGTTGCATGCTGAGAGCCGTAAATGGGACGCCCAAACACGTTGATTGGGCCGAACTGCTCATCTGTCACCTCCCAGTCTCCAACGAAGGTTATGCTGGGGTCGTTGTCGTCGATGATAACTGATCGCGGGCCATTGGTGGTAGACATGATGAGGGGAGAAAACGAAAGGTGAGTAGGGGGCGTGGGTAACCTTGTGTAACGCCGCACGATATCCTGTCAGGAGTGCGATTCAGGTACAATGTCCCAAAAGGCATTTAGGCGCCGGTGTCAGCAGACACCTCCCGATCGTTATGGACATAAGCCTCGCGACACCTTGGCAACAGCTTGAAATCCCTCGTCCTGCCATGATGGTACCTCTAAAACCAGGAAAGACTGGATTACGCGTATGGATTATTGATAAATCAGTTTCATAGATGTCTTCGAGCATGGTCGACAAGGCACGGTGGTCTTTGAGGAGGCAATGAGGAAGGGTCAAAAACTTCCAATCGGGAACCAGCAACACCAGGTAATCGTGCGGCACTTGAGCGAGGTTGAACTGTTCAAGACAGTGTGGCTCGATTGCCTAAAGTGTGTGTCCATCACTTCATTCCATTTAGTGCGGCTGTATTGATGATTTTAATAGGCCACTACCATGCTTGGAAGGAACGCCACGTCCTTTACAAAAACATTGACGAAGATAGCTTTATGTTCAGCCTGAAGTCTGGACCGAAAATGCGTCTGGAAGTTAAATGGGTGTTTGGTGTGCTTTCAGACTGGTCCATGGCAGGTTGCGTGGACTCGAGCGAGAGTTTTACACTCTCCCCTTGCGGATTGCCTGTATTCACAGCATACGAGCTCCTGCCAGTGTTCAAGCCTACCAACCACCAAAAGTACCTCCATGACCTCGAGTCTTTCTTATACATCCTCGTCTGGGTCACTGTTCACTACGAACCCAAAACATGGACTAGGCGGGACACCCCTCGCAGTCTCACGACGTGGAACTTGGGAGTCCCAGAAGAAGTCGCAGAGTGGAAGATGAAAATGTTTTTCTGTGATTTCAAAACAGTGGAAGCAGAAATCAGGGAAGGGTTTGGGTGTATCTTGGAGAGCTGGATCCGACCTCTACTATGCCTCTTTACCATCTCCAACCTCCCTCAACCAACAATCGACGGCGAGATCGAGCAACAGTATGATTTGATCGACACCTTCATGGCAGCAATTGGGGAAAAAAGCTGGTTAGGGCGGTGTATACTACTGGCATACATCGACTGTTATTTTCATCAATCGCAATGAGTAGGGTTGAGTCCACTGTCCTATCTGAAAGTCTGTGTCTTACAAGTACTATATATCTACTGTCTTGGAAAATTCCAATTTGCGTCCGATCCATCAGTAAACATATACGGGTTGAAAATGGTGTCCGACATATCTGCCGATTTGGAGGACTAGTGCGTCTTTGGGATGCTTGGCCCATAGTTCTGAGTGGTGCCATGATACTGAGGAACCCCGGGAGTGTACAGGCTGGTCCAGTTGCCCGCTGGCTGCGACCATGCACCTGCTAGAGTAGGCTTGGTAGCTTGAGTGTGGTACGATGGAATGTTGCTGACCAGCCCGGGGTTGAGAACGAGATTGTCCCTCGCTGAAGTATTGGTCGTGGAGGGTGTGTCGTAAACAAGCTGGTGAATTTGATTTTGCGGGGTGTAAAAGACAGGACGTGTTAATTGCAGCTTGGGTTCGTGCCCCGGAGGGGTCGAATTTCGATTGCGTTCGTTACTCCTCCACAGGAAGAAGTAAAAGAGACCGGCAATCATCCCGATAAATGCGAGTCCCCCGACGACTCCGCCAACGATGGCTCCAGTAGGTGGGCCTGGAGTTTCTGCAGATGAGACCGGTTGGCTTGGACTGCTGCTTCCCGGATTAGTGCTGGTGGGACCAGCGACCGAAGGGCCAGGGTTAATGTTATAAGTGATATCCCCATTATCCACGAGAAGGTGTTCCAAAACCAGGGGGGCTTCCGGGCCACGATAGACGACTTCTAGGTTGTGGGCTCCTCGGGATAGGGTGGGTGTCTCGAATAGGACTTGTTGGAACAGTGTTGTGTTGAAACTGGGGCCTGGGTGACCAGGGACGGTAAACTCGACAGGCGTTTGACCGTCTACTGAGTAGGTGGCAGTTGAATCGCCCACATGGTACTCTTCAGGTATCTTGGCGAACCATGTCACTCGCGTTCCTATATACATACGGTTCGACGGATTCTAAATTCCCCAAGATAGGAAAACTCGCACCATTAAATGCAACTTGAAGCTTCGAATCAATCGACTGCGTTAACATCGAGTTGTTGGCATAAAGCTGCCAGTTTCCTTCGACGTATCGAATTGCGCCATCTGTGTGATATAGAATCACGCTTGGGTGGAAGTTCTCAGTCAGATTTAGAGTCGGGATGTATTGGATGGCATCGAGATAAAATATTGAGTTTCTTCTGGAGGATGTGGTGACGTTTAGGATATGCTGGCCATTTGTGTCGAGATAAATTACGCATAGCGGCCACTTGTTCACAGGCCAGTCAAGGAAGGATGTATAAGACCCGTAGCTGACTCCATCAACGGAGCAATCCCAGCTAGGATCCATGTCTTCGGTGTCGTTCACCTGGGACATGGTCCCTGACACCATGATGTTCGAGCCTGTGGTGGAGGAATTCAGTAAGAGAGGTACAGCGCATGTGACAGCGGAATGGTCACCTCGAAAAGGAAAGAAGAAACTGCCATTTGACCTCGTTGCATGCTGGGAGCCCTAAATTGGGGGCCCAAACACGTTAATTGGGCCAAACTGCTCATCTGTCACCTCCCAGTCTCCAACAAAGGTTACGCTGGGGTCGTTGTCATCGATGATAACTGATCGCAAGCCATTGGTGGTAGACATGATGAGGGTAAAGAACGAGAGGTGGGTAGGGGGCGTGGGTAACCTTGTGCAACGCCACATGATATCCTGTCAGGATTGCGATTTAAGTACAATGTAAAGGCATTTAGGCGCCGGTGGAAGCACACTTTCCGATCGTTATGACATGACTTACATGTCTCTCGGCGCCTTGAAAACAGCTTGAAATCCTTCGCCCTGCCGATAATAATACCTCTATAACCAGGAGAGACTGGATTACGCATATAGATTATTGATAAATCAGTTTCATAGATGTCTTAGAGCATGGTGGACGAGGCACGGCGGTCTTCGAGGAGGCAATGAAGAGGGGTCAAAACTTTCGAATCGGAAACCAACAACCCCGAGTATCGTGCAACACTTGAGCGAGGTTGAACAGCTCAAGACAGTGTGGCTCGATTGCCCAAAGTTTATGTCCATCACTTCATTCCAGTTAGTACGGCTGTATTGACGATTTTACAAGGCCACTACCACGCCTGGAAGGAAGGCCACGTCCGTCACCGAAACATTAATGAAGATAGATATCTGTTCAGCCTGAAACCTGGACCAAAAATACGTCCAGGAGTTAAACGGGTGTTTGGTCTGCTTTCGGACTGGTCTATGGCAGGTCGCATGGACTCGAGCCAGAGTTCTGCTCTCTCGTCGCCTTCTGGATCACATGCATTCACAGCATACGAGCTCCTGTCCAAGCCTACCAATCACCAAAAGTACCTCCACGACCTCGAAGCTTTCTTATACGTCTTCGTCTGGGTCGCGGTTCACTACGACCCCAAAACATGGACTAGGCGGGACAACCCCCGCAGTCTCGCGACGTGGAACTCGAGAGTCCCAGAAGAAGTCGCGGAGTGGAAGATGAAAGTGTTTTTCGCCAACCTCCCTTCACCAACAGTCGACGGCAAGATTGAGAAAGAGTATGAGTCGAGGAACGTGAAGGATTTGATCGATCTCGACATGTTCATGGCGGCAATTGGAGAAAAAAGCTAGTTAGGGCGAGGGTATTCTACTAGCATTTATCGACTATTACTCTCATCGCAATCGCAATGAGTAGGATTGGCCCCGGTTGAGTCCACTGTCCTTTATAAATCTGCGTGTTACAAGTACATTATCCCGACTCTATATATCTGTTATCTTGGAAAATTCCTATTTGCGTCCGATCCATCAGTAAACATATACGGGTTGAAAGTGGTGTCCGACATATCTGCCGATTGGGAGGAGTAGTGCGTCTGTGGGGTGTTTGGCCCATAGTTCGGAGTGGTGCCATGATACTGAGGAATCCCGGGAGCGTACATGCTGGTGCGATTGGCTGTTGGCTGTGACCATGCGCCTCCTAAAGTAGGATTGGTAGCTTGAGTGTGGTACGATGGAATGTTGCTGACCAGGCCGGGGTTGGAAACGAGGGTGTCCGTCGCTGAAGTCCCAGTCGTGGAGGGTTTAGGGTAAACAAGTTGCTGATGTTGGTTTTGTGGGGAATAAAAGACAGGGGGTGTTGATTGTAGCTTGGGCTCGTGCCCCGGAGAGGTCGAATATACCGCCGAGGAAGATGGGTGCGTCGAATTTCGATTGCGTTCGTTACTCCTATCCCTCCACACGAAGAAGTAAAAGAGACCGGCAATCATCCCGATAAACGCGAGTCCTCCGACGACTCCGCCAACGATGGCTCCAGTAGGTGGGTCCGGCCTATCCGCAGATGAGACCGGTTGGCTGGGACTGTTGCTTCCTGGATTAGTGCTAGTGGGATCAAGTCCCTCTGGACCAGCGAGCGAAGGGCCAGAGTTAATGTTGTAGGTGATATCACCGTTATCCACGAGAAGGTAGTCCAATACCAGGGGGGCCGCCGGGCCATGATGAACAACTTCTAGGCTGTGGGCTCCTCGGGATAGGGTGGGTGTCTCGAATAGGACTTGAAAGAACAGTGTTGTGTTGGCACTGTCACCTGGGTAGCTAGGAACGGTGAACTCGACAGGCGTCCGACCGTCTATCGAGTATGTGGCAGTCGAGTCGCCCAAAGGGTAATCTTCAGGTACCCGCCCGAACCAAGTCACTCGCGTTCCTGTGTTTACCATTACGGTTAGACAGACAAATTACCCGGGGCAGGAAACTGCGCACCATTAAATTCAACTTGGAGCTTCGAATTAATCGACTGTGTCAACATCGAGGAGTTGGAATAAAGCAGCCAATTTCCTTCGACATATCGAATCGCGCCGTCCGTGTGAGAGATGAGCACTGTCGGGTGGAAGTTCTCGGTCAGATTTGGAGTTGGGACGTATCGGATGGCATCGAGGTAAAACGTTGAATTTCTTCTGGAGGTGGTGGTGACATTGAGGATATGCTGTCCATCTGTGTCGAGATTAATGATGCATAGCGGCCACTTGTTGACAGGGAAGTTAATGAAGGAGGTGTAGTGCCCGTAGCTGACTCCGTCAACGGAGCAATCCCAGCTAGGATCCATGTCTTCGGTGTCGTTCACCTGGGACATGGTCCCGGATACAATGATGTTCGAGCCTATGGTGGAGAAATTCGCTGTGAGAGGTACAATTCTTGTGACAAAGGAACAGTGCTTACCTCGAAAAGGGAAGAAGAAACTACCATTCGAGTTCGTTGCATGCTGGGAGCCGTAAATGGGAGGCCCCCACGCGTTGATTGGCCCAAATTGGTCATCGGTCACGGCCCAGTCACCGACGAATGTTATGCTGGGGTCGTTGTCGTCGATGAGAACTACCCGCGAGCCATTTCTGGCGGACATGATGACAAGGAGAGAGAGAAAGGTAGCGGGCGTGGGTAACCTTGGGTAACGCCGCACGACATCCTGTCAAGAGCGCGATTCAGGTACAATGTCCCAAAAGGGCCGCACGGAGGATGCCGAATGGCCTTTGGGCGCCAGTGTCAGCAGACAACTTTCCGCTTTGGTTGGTGATCGTTATAGACAAAAGTCTCTCGGCGCATTGGCATCAACTTGAAATCCCTCGCCCTGCCATAAGGATACCTCTAGAGCCAGATTACGCGTATCGACTCTTGGCGAACCAGTTTTATAGATGTCTCCGAGCATGGTGGACAAAGAACGGTGGACTTTGAGGAGCAGTGATCAGGAGACAGAGTCGTGGAAACCAGCAAGCAACTCCTTGTATCGCGCAAACCTGTCAAAACAACGCGATCGGTGTGGGCCTGGAAACGGTATTTGACCTTATTTGACCTTCCTACCTTCGCCCTCCGCGTTCGCCAACTTTGTTCAAGCCAGGCCTTTGGCAAAACGTTGCTCGCGATCTTGCCTCTCTTGTGTGGTGCTACTATGTACCTCTTTATGAAAAATTGAGGGAGGAAAATTTGTCCATCGATTCATAGAGACCCGGGAGAGCCGTCAAACTTCAGTTTTGCTGTGGTGTGGGGTGAACCGTGAAACAGAGAGAAAGTGTTTAACCAAGCCTGGAAGTGGACTCTCTCACTTCGCTGGTATGAGTGTATATGCAGCCAAGGAACATTCAATTGTCACACTGACGTGAATAAGCTGTAGGCGATGGCACTAAGCCAAGCCACGAAGTTTGCGCGACTCTTCGAGAGCACTAATTGATAGGCTCACTCGATGGTGTCAATGAGCCCTGGTATTTGAGCACATGCAATGAATGACAGCCCTTAGAAGCTCATAAAAGACTCGGACGAGGTGGAAGGCGATCGGATTAGAGCGAGAGCCAGCGAGTACTAGTAGTACGAGTGACGGTGTACATTGGAAGGAGAATATATGCTGCGTATTTGTATAGTGCTCGGTGGATCATTCGCATGTAAACCCAGTTCTTATCCCCCAGGCAAGCGGCTAGACTCATGTGTACAATCAAGCTTTTGATAACTTAGAAACTATAACCCTCTGTCGAACGAGAAAGGGCCCGGGATATACACGACTATCGTTGATACTACAGGTGATTTCTTGCCCAATGAGCTTGAAAGGGTAGGGATTGTTAGCGATCATGGCATCCCAAGGTTCGACTGCAGCATGAAATTATTGACGCGTCTCGTTACCTTTCATAAATGGGTCCGACGTGTCATGGCACGTGCTGATAAAACGCTCCGCTGAGTCATTGGATGGTCCGCGATTGCCAGAACTCCGAGTCTCATGTTGACTGACGCCCATCTTGGATCCTTTGGTTCTGAATTGAAGCCTTACTCGACTCGAGTTTCCGCAAGTACGTCTTCCTTCCACTCCCAAAACTCAAGGGTCTAAAGGTTCAAAGGGAAAATGGGCGAGCCTCGCGACGATGATTGCCCAGAATCTTCGACCTTGACAGGTTTGTTCGGAACATTTCTGGTATAAAAAGCTCAATCCAAGCTCGCGAAAGCAGATACCCAGTTCATCCCATCTGACGTTCTCAATGACTATGACAGCATACACTTCGTTAAGAGACTGTTCTCACAGCCTTCACAAGGTCTGCCAACCCTCGACGTGATTGCGCGCGCAGCCGAGGATGCGGATAACAACCAGAGGCTGGATAAAATATATTTGCAGATACTGTCCCATCAGCTAGGGGCAGACACAAGTGCAGTGGAGCTATACCAGACTGTCTTTGGTGCAATTATCAGCCTGCAAGAGCCTTTATCATCAAAGGGACTGGCATCCTTGTATGCCCCTGAAGGAATAACAGAGTCGAAAGTGGACGACATTTGCGCTCGACTTGGACCGTTCCTCGGTCAACATGGTGCGGACGGAACACACTCTCCGATATCTATCGTGCATCCTTCCCTGTCGGGGTTTCTAACCGAGCGGGCGCCGCCGCCCTACCGTCTCGACCCCCCGCTCCATCGAGCGATGCTATCGAGAGTATCCCTCCTAGTCATTCGTGACAAGCTAAACCAGGAGAATGTCCCGGCCCTGGGATACTCGGAGGGAGATTGGACAATCTTCGAAATCCCAGACATCATACCTCTGGCAAAGAGCGACGTTGCTGAAGAAATCCGGTATTCGTGCAGCTACTTGAGCGAACATGCCGATGGGATTAGTACCACTCCGAACGAAGAGGAACTCCAGCTCTTGCGTGACGCGATATTTTCTGATCCTCGCCGCATCCTCGAGCTGACATCATCACTGGGCAAAGTGATCGACATTGACTTGTTACTGAGATTGCTCTCTGTAAGTTTCTTAGCCGATATCCGTGTGAACGCTGTCGCTGATTCGAGTAGATTGTCCAGCCAATGCAGCCGAGTGCTGCATTGGCGCTAAAAAAGACATTGGCCCAGGCTTTGTACTCAATTTCCAACTGTTTGGAGGAAGGGATGCGACACGAGGAGGCTTTACGGGCATCCAAGGCAGCAGCAAGCCTATACCGCGATATTATCGAGTCCACCGGGGAGGACAATCTCAAAGTCCTAGAAGATCTGGTCTTCAGTTTACGTGTCGTATCTCGGTGTCTGTCGGAGCTTGCACGGCACGACGATTGTCTTCTGAACAGCGAGGAAGCCGTGAAGGTGGCGCGTCGATTGGCGTCGCTCGATCCTACCAGATTCAACACCGTACTGGCCACAGCTCTTCGGAATCTCTCCTACGCTTTAAGCAAACACCAGCGCCACAAAGAAGCCGTGGATCTATCCCAGGAGGCCATCGACATTACACGACCTTTGGCGGTATCCGACCCCTCGAAATACAACGTCAGCCTCGCAGCCTCGCTATACAGCCTAGCATACCACCAAGACTCGCGCCGAAGCTACAAAGAGTCGATCGCGCCGATCAGCGAATCAACAGAGATTTACCGTCGACAGATATCCGCCACTCCCAATCCCACGCCAAACATGGAGAGCCTCCTCGCGGGCGCACTCCACAACTACGCGGTATTCCTCGCTAACTTAGACAGGATTCAGGAATCTGCTACCTTTAGCGAAGAAGCGCTTTCGATCCGACGCCGGATAACGGCGAGGGTTCCGTCCAAGATGAAGTTTGAGGCGGACCTGGCGCGCTCCTTGTATTGCCTTGCGTCAGACTATCACGTTTTGGGCCGTGGAGAGGACTCCCTCGTCGCCATCGAAGAGTCCATTCAAATCAGGCGCCGACTTGCCATCCAGAACCCACACTCCTTCGAAGCGACCCTCGCAGACTCTCTCCACGACCGTGCGTTCTACCTTGGAGAACTCGGACGGGTCCAGGAGGGCATCACAGTCGGGCTCGAAGCCATCGCAATCCGCAGGCGGTTAATCGAAGCCCCGGCCATCGTCGACTCGGTCAACCGGCTGGTGCTCGAAGCTGAACTCGCCCGATCACTACACAACCTCGCAGAAGACTATTCGGCGTGTGGGGACACGGAGAATGCGCTGCTCGCTGTGGCTGAGGCTACGGAGGTGCGCAAACGGGTCGTGGCGGACGACCCTGACGACCTCGACGCCGCCTCTGCGCTTGCATACTCCATCCGGAACAGCGCCACGTACCTCTCCCAGATGAACAGACACGACGGGGTCGTCGGTCTGCTCAAGGAAGCCGCTGCCCTGCGACAGAAGCTGGTGAAGACCAATCACGCTAAACACGAGTCGGAGTACTTCAACGCGCTAAGCTTGTTTGTCCAATCGTGTGATGAAATGAAGTGTTGGGAGGAGGGACTGGAGCCGTTGGAGGAGGCGATTGATGTGTATCGGGGGTTGATGGACAAGACCGCCGGGTATGACCATCCGGGAACTTTTGACAGGTATCAGCTTCGGCTAATCCGTTCGCTGCGCAACTATGCGTGGTTGCTTGTGATGATGGGGGAGTACGACCAGGCGATGGTGCCGAGCCACGAGGTTTGCAGGACCCTTCGAGAACACCAATTGATAGGTACGCTCGATGATATCAATGAGCCTTACCTCATGGGATTGTTTGAGCACATGCGAAGGTTGAAGGCCCTTAGAAGTTCAAAGAAGAGAGATGAGGTGGAGGGCAATGGGGGTAGAATTGGAGAACCGGCTAGTAGTACGAATGACGCTGTACATTAGATGGCACGTACTTACATGAAGGGGATCCGTACCCGCACATGCTGCGTATTCGTATAGTGCTCGGTAAACCATTCAAATTTGAATGCACCGTGACGTTATCTGATTCTACGATCCATCTTCCATCGCACTTACCGCGCGATACGCCTCGGACGTGAACAATGCGGTTGCAAAGAGGTCCAAATTACGTTTCTTACTTGCACACACGTCGCCCATTGCCATGCCCAGACCGGCCCTGGCCCACTCCATAGGGCGTTTTGTCATCTACACGGGCTTACCAGCCCATGATAGTCCCAAGTCGAACCTGGGAACAAACTTGCTTCCTGTCCAGACTTCTTTGAGACTGCGGATTGAGTATGTACCTGGCCATCCGTTATGATTCAGAATATCAGTTACGGCGCTGCACATAGCGGACGTCTGAGTCTTTACGAAATGCAGAAGGTCGGTGCGGGCTACGGTTCGGCGCGTCTCGTGCCAGAATCCCGCGGTGGGATTCAGGCTCTCCAGTAGATATCGATATTTGGCCCAGATGTCTCGTTTCTGAGAAAGTGAGCGTAGAGTCTAGACTAGTAGTCTTGCACGCGGGGCCAGAATCGACTAGGGACCAGTATGTCGTCGCGTCACGGTCTTCCTCTCCTCGCCAAGAGGATCTGCCGACGTCAGACTCCGAGATATAATCGCCTGGGCGGAGTCGTCACTGAGCATCCTTTTCAGTCCTACATACAGTTCGCAGGACTTGCAAGCATACGAAAAGGCCTGGCAGATGTCGCGATCATGAATGACACTGCAGTAAGTAATATACATTTTATTCCCAGTCCCTCACACCACAACATGGTCTAAATGCAAGTCCCAAACCCCAAACCCCAACCACCCCACCGACCGTTCAACGGCCCAGCTTCAAAGTTCTCGTTTCCTTGAGGCCCGGCTCAGAAACAGAAGTTAGAAAACTTCACACCAGCCTCTACATAGCTTCTTGAAGCCCGGTGCAGAAAGAAGTTGGAAGTTGGAAGTTGGAAGTTTACACCAGCTTCTTGGGGCCCGGTTTCGAGAAATAGAATCCCTCGGGGGTGGGCCGAGACTTGACGCTGAATTTCTGGAAGAAGGTGGCGAGCGCCAAGATAAAGTACGTCGCGACTGCACAGAGTCGAAATGAACCCCCAAGGCAGGCGTAGGCGTAAGAAGAAGTCAAAGTTAACGTCAGCTTTCGGTTCATTCTCGGAAAAAGGGGTGGTACGGGGGTACTACGAGAGTAGTGTGAGAGGAACTAGTAAACTCACATAGCGCCCAAGCCAAGCCCTGTATGGCAACTATCCTACCGCATTCGCCCGCGTAGGGCTGCCACGCGGCGGGGTACGCGCTGGCGGGCGTGCGGTGGCAGGCGTGCCCGCGGAATGGCGTCGTGCGGAAGACCACACCTGCCCCTGTGGCAAAGAAGAGGGCGGCGATGAGGGCGCAGATGAATGTAACTGGGGGAGTTGGATGTGAGATGATTTTTACAAGGCAAGAAACCAAACCCCAAACCCAAGTAAACTTTCAAGTAAAGTAAAGTAAAGTAAAGTAAAGTAAAGAAGGACTTACACCCGACGCCGAGCCAGAGATGCGGCAGGACGATGAGGAGGGAGAGGAGGGATCCGAACAGGAGGAGTCCCAGCGCGTGCTTGTACTCCATCGACGCATAGTTCGCGTACCCGTTGCCGTATTTGTGCAGCTCGTAGCTGACCAACCCCAGGATCGCTACCGCTGGATACTCGAGTCAGCGAATTTTAAAAAGGATAGGATAAGATTGGGTATTGGATGTTGGGTATTGGAAGTTGGGTATTGGAAGTTGGATGTTGGGTGTTGGAGGTTGGAGGTTTGGGTGTGACCCCTTTCCCAAAACAAAACAAAATTGAAATAGACACGTACTCTGCGCAAAGATGAGGAAAAAGACGATCCCGTAGAATACAGAGCGGAAGTTGACCACGAAGCGGCGGTGCTGCGTCAGGTCGTCCGCCAGTTCGTGTGCAGTCGGGAGGTGCGCCGCTGGGGTTCGGAATATATCAGCATACAGCATACTACCTTCCAGAGCCGACTGACCTTGTTTTTGTTTTTCCGGCATGGTAGGTTATGTTATGTTATGTTAGGTTAGGTTAGCGGGATGAGGTAACGGGTTGCTGTTGGTGTTGGAGGGAAGTTTGGTCGATTCGAATTGGTTTTGAAGATGGAGGGAGTGGGGCGAGGTCAGGAAGAGAGTAGGGTAGGGTAGAGAGAAGAGAAGAGATAGAGATAGACACAGAGAGAGAGAGGGACAGAGGACTGACTGACCGACTCCTTGCGAAGCGAGTGCGACTTGTTGTTTGAGCTCGCGTTCCAGCCTAGCGAGCGAGGCTATTTTGGGTGAGTACGTCATTATAGGTATTACTTGAATCGGGCGCTTGAGCCTTGCTTGGCGTTTGCGTTGGAGAGTACATAGTTGAAGAGGACTGAGAGTGGTTCGTGCGTAATGAACTTTGATTGATAGGGGCACTACACGCTATGTACAAGGTTGTTTCGGAGGGAAGGAAAGAGGAGGCTGAAGCGAGTGTGCGTTTAAATTAAGACTGGTGCAATAAATGAACTTTGAATTCCAAGCTTCCAAACGCCCGTGACGGTTTCTGGAAGCCTAACCGGCCGGTCCAGGCAGCTACATAAACGGTAAGTAGAGCCTGAGGCCGAGATGTCCGTATGGCATAAGTGGGCTCGTGGATGCCTATCAAAGTTAAATGTTGCTCATAGTGGAGTCATTGCATTACTTATTCGGTTGGTTAGCGGTATCATGTGCAGCTCCTTCGAGCGATGTATCGCCAAGCGGCAGATAATCATCCCCGATAGTCAACTAGAGGCAGGGAGACGGGGGATACTATGATTCACCCTGTCCAACAGCCTCACCGCAGCCTGCCTGCAGGAGGCTGCAATTTATGTACTTATCGGCGGATTCGCCATAGTATGCGTGATAGTCCTGCATAACGATCAAGATGTCAGTCAGTTATTGTTATTATCATCTACATATGTATGTTCTGGAATGTGTGTAGTGGCCCGTTTACGCCAGGTGGTTCTGAGTGTCCTGTCCACTCTGCCCATAGATGGAGAAGGGACTAGGTATGGAAGCGAGGTTGTAGCGTTATCTAGCTACAGTATTGTGGCTTGGCTGGCGGCAGTTTGCTGCATAGTAAATCTATGGGGACACGCGTCGTGGAAACCTGCGAGCGTTCCCCAGCTGTTTGCGATTGGCATCGCAAAGAGGGTGCAGCGAGCTATTCGAGTAGGGTGCGGAGACTCGAGAGTCCTGAGCATGAGGCTGATGAGGGTCTTGCGATCATCATAGTTGTTATCAGATGAAAGCCGTCATGTTAGTACTCACCAATTAGTTGTCTGCGGTTTGAAACGTATGGGTGGTTAGGGCGCTTGAGGGAGGTCCAGCGGCGTTGAGGACGGAAAGACACTGCCCCCATCACACCTCGGTGCGGATGGTCAGGGGCATTTGCTGTTCTCGCGGCTCATTGCACGCAATACTCCCCCTATGTCAGATTTCTGTGCTTGGTGTTTCGTAAGAGCGCTCTGTGCGTGTGCTGTCCCCGGTTGTCCGAAAGGTTAACCCTTTGGTGGACCCTTGGTTAGGTGCGTGTCTCGCGGGGCCGCTGGCCATTGGGAAATCCGGAAGTTGGTGGGCGGTGAATGGTTAGTCAGGTTTTCGTCGTACATGCTACCACAGGTCGATGGTCACAATCCGGTGTGTTGTCGCCGTCAATTGCGACAATCATTATCATAAACGATAAAGGGTAACAGGGGGCCCGAGCCGAACGGCCGTCCGGGCTTGTTCGGGGCTGTAGGATACGCCGTTAGATGGAGGAAAGACGTTTGTAAAGTGCTCTACAGAAAGCTCAGATGAGGCCGCCATCCGGGACGTCACGCGAGGTGGCGGCGCCGAGCCGAAAAGCCGAGTGATGCATGGCCAGTGATTGGCTGACTGCTGGTGGGATTGTTGTGCAGACGGGCGGCTGGATGGCGAGGCAGCCCGCAGCGCTTTTCCCGCAAGCCTGTTTTCTCCCATCCTTGTTATCATCGTTCTCGACTTTTTTTCTCTATTCCCCTTCTCCCCTTTTCTAGCCGTTGTGACTCTGTCGTGAGTCGACGGCGCCCATGTCTGCACGCCGAGATTCCTGGACCAAGAACTACGAAGAAGTTGATTTTGAGGTCGCCCTAGAGCGAGACAGGATGCTTCCCTCGCCCACACCGACCTCTTCAGCCTCCATGCCAGTCATGTCGCAGTCCGGGGCGACGCAGGCCGCGACTTTCCTAAGCCAGAGTGTATCCCAGCCCACCGTCGCCTCGTCCTCGTCATCGTCGGGCCACGGCCACCAGCACCAGCGCATGCCGCCGCCAACGCAGCAGGACCAGCACGATCCATCCGGAAACAGCTTCTCCCGATCGCCGCGCTCGTCCAGCTTCAAAGCCTTCCCGTCATCACCTCTCAACCCCGCCTCGCCCTTCTCCACGCCGCTGCCACCCAGCATCCCCCGCTCAGCGTCCACAAACGCCGTTGCTACCCTCGCTGCTGGCCCCAATACCTCACCACCGCAGGCCCAGCTCGCAAGCCCATTCGGTCGGCCAGGCTCGCGGCAGAGCATCAACTTTAGTCGGATGCCCTCTGACATGTTCAACGGCAGTCCCTATCCAGGCATGCCATCCGCTGGCTCGCGAGGCTCCATGATCCTCTACCGACGTGCGGAGCCCGGCTTGAGCGGCACGGCGACACCCCCCCTCCAGACCAACCACACCGGAGCGACAGACGACAGCCTGCTCCCCCCGCCGCCCCTCAGTGCCTTTGCCATCAACCGCGCCTCGACATACAGCACCTCCGGCGACTCCATCATCTCCATGGGCAGCGACTCAAAGTACCCCGCGTCGGTGCTGGGCGTCACCTTTGGGCACGGCGGCGGGTACGGCACGGAGAGGGGTCTGGTTGCGTATGCGTACGACCCGGAGGAGGATGAGGAGAGTGATGATGGGGAAGACGATTGGCTGCACGATCCTGAAGTCGAATATCCAGGCTCGGGCAAGAGCTCGACCAGCGGATCCGCCAGCAGCAATAGCCATGGCCACCCCGTCAAGGCTGCTGCTGCTGCTGGCCGCACCCCGCCAAAACAGTACGCCTCGCCGCTCATCCCATGGCGCGGAATCGTCAATATCAGTACCCTCGCGCTCATGGTCGCTGCGCTGCTGTGTCTTTTTGCTGTGTATCCGATGTATTTGCATTACAAGGATCAGCCGGTGAATGCGAGGATTACGGGAAACGCGAGGATCAACTCGACTGGACAGGCTGTGGAGGATGATTTCGATACCGTCACTGGTGGTGGTGGACCCGCGCCCACGGACCCTGGACGCACGAGAGTGACACAAACATCGATCAACGACAGCGGCTTCAATCCAACACGGCGGTCGTTATGGCCCTGGAAGCGAAATAACGAGGAATGGGTTGCGTAAGTCGTCGGACTTTGTTCCTGCTGCGGACAATGCTGATTTTTATTTGCATAGCGCACTGCCTTCAACGTCGTACAAGCTCCCGTACTCAATACCCCCTGTGCAAGTCCCTCCACCGTCCGAACGAGCTATTCTGTCTGATTGGAAGGAGCTCATCGACGACCGGACATTCGAAATCGACTGGCACAAGGCTATTCCTGTTAGCTGGTCCACCGAGACGTCGCCAGAGTACATCCCTTCCATCATTCCTCCTCCTGCTGAAGACTATAGCGTCTGGGATCTCGCGTATTCATTCATCGCACCCTGGTCAGGAGCTCTTGGCCTCAACCTCTCCTTAACATTGACGGAATTCCCATTGGCGACGACGGAAGAGTGGGGTATGTGGCAGCCCTCGAGGAGCGATGCGGCGTTGGACGGGTCGTCTGCGGTCTCGCTGTATAGCAGCAAGCGGATATGCGTGCCGGCTGTCAACGGGGAGAACGATGTTCTGGTCGAGGTTGGGTTGCTGGTGTTGGACTACCGGAGCCGTGAATCGCAGGAATTCGCAGCAAGGGCGATCAAGGCTACTGTGAGTTCTCGTTCTTTCTCTTTTATATATATACGGTTGGGAAGCTTTTTTGGCTGTCCTTCTCGATCGATGGTACGCCGATCGAATCAGTTTCGCGATGTGTTGGTGTGGCGTCTGGATTTCATTTTTTTCTTCCTTTTCGGAGCTTCGTACGGTTGTTTGGTGGATTGCGTTGTGGGTGCGGTCCGTTTTACGTGTGGCTGGGTTGGCAGTTTTGCTTCCTTTTTTGGGTTGGCGTATCGTGCAGGATGCTGATTTACCTTGTTATTTTGTAGTGGGTGAACAATGTCTGGCGGATCGATGATGGTATGACATGGAGTGATGTGAAACTATCTGGGGATCGCTGGGAGCTACATACGCACACGCACACGGACGACAAGAAGGAGCAGAAGAAGAAGCACAGGGAGGAGAAGAAAAAGCAAAAGCAGGAGCGCAAGGAGCGTAAGAAGGAGGAAAAGAGGCAGAAGGAGGAGAAGAAACGGCGGAAGGGTCATGAAGAGCGCAGCGAGGAGCCGAAACCCAAGCTCGTCTCGTTGGATATGCGGTTCAACGACCTAGGTGCGTTTTCTTTTTGCAATCTTGGTCGGACGTGGCTCATCGGTTCGTTGTAGGCGAGCAATCGGGGCAGGAACTGGTGTATGTGAAATATATCAGATATTACCGACCGACGACGGAGATTTCGGAAACGTCCGAGGGTGTGCTTGCTTCGGTGCCGTACTACATCGACTTTTGGACGGAGGACGCTGCGGAGGCGTGTGCTGGGGTGGAGACGGAGAGCCTTGATATCGTGCTTGATGTTAATCGGGCTATGGCGCTATCTGTGACCACTGGCGACCAGTTGCGGTAGTCGATGCGCGCGAGGGTTACATCCTTTGTTGGTCAGCCAGCTATCTATCTGTTGTGGCATTCCTGTGTCACTATTGATGGCTGGGTGTATACCCTTGCGTTGGATACCCCTGCCTCCCGCTTTCGGTGCTCACCGCCCTCCCCGCTCGAACCCTTTTTCCCGTGATGACGACACCTGCATGATCTTCAAGACGACGACGGACCGCTTACGACCTGCTGCATTATCAACCTCCGACACAACTGCACACTAAACCTACCTATAGACGACATCAAGCTATTTTGCCAGCATGCAGCACGCGATTCATTCGGTGTTGCGTCATGGCATGTCTTTTTGTTATGGTGTCGCTGTATTCATCATCTTTTTCCCCCCCTCGCATCCGTTGATGTTTTCTGTTTGCCTGCTTACATCTTTTTTTTTGCTGCTCGCTGTCTTGCATTTCTCGGACGATACCAAGTTTGGATACCAGTTTCCTTTCTTTCTTTATTTCTTTTTTCTTTTGACTTGCCATCTCGTTTTAGCTACTACGTACATCCATCCACACCGCCCGCTAGGCATTTTTTCTGTTTTACTATGTGGTGCCAGCCAGCGCGTTATTGTCTGGACACTCGTTTTTTTTTTTTTTGGACTTGGTTTAGCTTGAAGAGATGAAAGAGATGATGAGACCGACCGACCGCCTGCCCGTTTTTTTTTGGTTTGAGACTTTTTGAGTACATACTATCTACCCCATTTCGATTTGATGTTTTTATAATGTCGTCGTGTTATTTATATCCATTATCCTATTCATCCCTATATCATACTTTTTTCTTCACTTTTTTTCTTTGAGCTGTGCGTTGCGTTGTGCCTTGTGGTTGGTTTGTGCAGCCAGCCAGGGTGCTTTTTTTATTTTTGGTTCGTTACGCGTATATCGTTTAATTGTTTTGTGGTTGTGGTTTGGATGGTTGCGTTGGATTTTGGATAGATAGATGGATGGATAGATGGATGGACAACGTTTTTTTCAACTTTCTACTTCAATTTCCAACTTTCAACTTCCACCTCCAACTTCCACCTCAACTTTCAATTTTCAACTTTCAACTTTCAACTACTTCACCCCCAACTACATTAAACAGTTAAACTTTTAAACGGCGGGCTGTCGGTTATCGATCTATCTAGCGTCCCTTCTTTTATCTAGTCGTTGCATGTACATCCAAAACAAAACTGTCGGTCTTTTCTGTGGATTATAATATGATTTTTTTAACTCTCTCATAACTCTCTCTCTCTCTTTCTACCTTTTGTTTGGAGCTTGGGTGTTGGTTGTTGGAGGTTTGGAGAGGAGGTTGGTGGGTGAGGGTACGAGGAGGTTTGCAGAGGGTACGAGGAGGGCCGGGTAGGGGTTGGAGGCTTTAATCTTATTTCTTATCTCTTATCTTTATTATCTTATCTTATCGCGGCAGCATGTCTCGGTAAATTTGAGATGTGAATTGAGAAATCGGAAGTTGGAAGTTGGAACCCAGTGTTGATAACTTGATATCCGAGTCAGAGCAGGTAGGTATCGGAAGGGTCGTCATGGTGGGTAAGTACTTGGCAACGCTGGTTTCATTGTTACTTGTTAATAGAAGGCCCCAGTCCCTCCTTCCAACACTTCATTTCATCGCACGATTTGACAATCAAGCGGAGGGCGTTGAAGTATTCCCGCTTGTGCTTATCGCGGTTGGCCTCTGCCAGCTTCTGTTGCAGGGCAGCGGCTTCCTTGAGCAGACCGACGACCCCGTTGTGTCTGTTCATCTGGGAGAGGTACGTGGCGCTGTTCCGGATGGAGTATGCAAGCGCAGAGGCGGCGTCGCGGTCCTCAGGGTCGTCCGCCACGACCCGTTTGCGCACCTCCGTAGCCTCAGCCGCAGTGAGCAGCGCATTCTCCGTGTCTCCACACGCCGAATAGATCCCTCCGAGATTGTACAGTGATAGGCCGAGTGCAGCTTCCAGCACCAGCCGGTTGACCGAGTCGACGATGCCCAGGGCTTCGATTAACCGCCTGCGGATTGCGATGGCCTCCTGGACCCGTCCGAGTTCTCCTAGGTAGAACGCACGGTCGTGGAGAGAGTCTGCGAGGGTCGCTTCGAATGAGTGGGGGTTTTGGAAGGCAAGTCGGCGCCTGATTTGAATGGACTCTTCGATGGCCACGAGTGAGCCCTTGCTACGGCCCAGAGCATGATAGTCGGACGCGATGCAATACAAGGAGCGAGCCAGGTCCGCCTCGTACTTCATCGTGGACGGCGCCCTCGCCGTTATCCGGTGTCGGATCCAAAGCGCTTCTTCGTTAAAGGTGACAGATCCATACACATTACCGAAGCAGGCAGCGTAGGTGTGGGGTGCGCCCGCGAGAAGGAACTCCATGTTTGGCTGGGGATCGGGGGTTGCGAATAACTGTCGACGGTAAATCTCTGTTGCTTCGCTAATTGGCGCGATGGAGTCTTCTTTGAAGGTTCGGCGCGAGTCTCGGTGGTATCGGTGATGTGCTAGGCCGCATAGCGAGGCTGCGAGGCTGAGGTTGTATTTCGAGGGTTCGGATGCTGACAAGGGCCGTGCAATGTCAACGGTCTCTTGCGACAGATCCTCGGCTTCTTTGTGGCGCTTGTGCTTGCTCAGAGCGTAGGAGAGGTTCCGAAGGGGGGTCACCAGTACTGGGTTTAATCTGGGAGGATCGAGCGCCAACAATCGACGCGCCAACTTCACGGCTTCCTCGCTGTTCAGAAGACACTCATGGTACCGTGCAAGCTCCGACAGGCACCGAGATACGACGCCCAAACTCAAGACCAGCTCTTCATGAACTTTGAGACCGTCCTCCCCGGTGGACTCGATAATATCGCGGTATAGGCTTGCTGTTGCCTTGGATGCACGTAAAGCCTCCTCGTGTCGCATCCCTTCCTCCAAACAGTTGGAAATTGAGTACAAAGCCTGCCAATGTCCTTTTTAGCGCCAAAGCAGCACTCGGCTGCAATGGCTGGACAATCTAGTTGCATCAGCGAAAACGCTCACGGATATCAGCCAAGAAACTTACAGAGAGCAATCTCGGTAACAAGTCAATGTCGATCACTCTGCCCAGTGATGATGTCAGCTCGAGGATGCGGCGAGGATCAGAAAATATCGCATCGCGGAAGAGCTGCAGTTCCTCTTCGTTCGGAATGACCAACTCATCGGCGTGCTCGCTCAAGTAGCTGCACGAGTACCGGATTTCTTCACCAACGTCGCTCTTTGCCAGAGGTACGATGTCTGGGATCTTGAAGATTGTCCAATCTCCCTCCGAGTACCCCAGGGCCGGGACATTCTCCTGGTTTAGCTTGTCACGAATGACGAGGAGTGCTACTCTCCAGAGCGTGGGGTCAAGACGGTAGGGCGGCGGCGCGCGCTGGGTTAGAAACCCTGACAGGGAAGAATTCATGATAGATATCGGAGAGTGTGTTCCGTTCGCACCATGGTCGCCGAGGAACGGTCCAAGTCGAGCGCAAATGTCGTCCACTTTCGACTCTGTTATTCCTTCAGGGGCATACAAGGATGCCAGTCCCTTTGATGATAACGGCTCTTGCAGGCTGATAATGGCACCAACGACAGTCTGGTACAGCTCCACTGCACTTGTGTCTGCCCCTAGCTGATGGGACAGTATCTGCAAATATATTTTATCCAGCCTCTGGTTGTTATCCGCATCCTCGGCTGCGCGCGCAATCACGTCAAGGGTCGGCAGACCTTGTGAAGGCTATGAGAACAGTCTCTTAGCAAAGTGTATGGTGTCATAGTCATTGAGAACGTCAGATGGGGTGAGGTGGATATCTGCTTTCGCGAGCTTAGATTGAGCTTTTTATTTCAGAAGTGTTCCGAACAAACCTTTCAAGCCCGAAGATTCTGGGCAATCATCGTCGCGAGGCTCGCCCATTTTCCCTTTGAACCTTTAGACTCTTGAGCTTTGGGGGTGTAAGGAAGACGGACTTGCGGAGACTCGAGTCGAGTCAAGCTTCAGTTCAGATCCAAAGGATCCAAGATGGGCGTCGGTCAACACGAGAGTTCTGGCAATCGCCCTTCGCGGAGTCTGTTGTTATCAGCACGTGCCACGACACGTCGGATTCAATAAAGCGTGACGCGTTGCTGCAATATTCGAACCCTTGCCATGATCGCTAATGACTCCTATCTTTACAAGCTTCTTGATCAAAGAGACCACCTGTAGTGACTGTATTGCGCATGTTCGCGAATAATCCACTCTTCCCGTTCCATGGAGGATGGTTTTTAAATTATCACAAACTTGATCGCAAGTACACAAGAGTCTAGCCCAATGCAATACTCTCCTTGCAGCACTGTACGTATCAGCGCCGTTCGGGCTAACGCATGCGTATCCAAAGACCCCCCTATGTATACATTAATGCATGACCTTTTTTTGGGCATATTGGCTCACCTTGATATGTAAAGTGAGATTAGCCCCCGGAACAACGGTCTCGATCCCTTTACGCCCTTCACAGTGCTCCCAGGTCTTCGGTGGTGTGTATTCCGGAATCTGAGCATCATGCGCAAAGGTAAAGTCGGAGAACTGCTGGAACATCCTGACAAGGAAGAAAGAGATTTCGTTGTAAGCAAACTGTAAATCGAGATCAGTGTGAGGCATTATATATATCAGTCTGGGTCTAGAGGTACCTGTTGTCCAAGGCATATCCGAGGGCCAGCATTGAAGGGCATGAATATATATGGATTTGGAATCAGATACTTCTTCATGCGCTCGTCGAGGAACCTGGCGGGGTCAAATATATCCGCTATGGTACGTTAGTGTCCGTTTTCCTTCGGAATCTAAGTTTTGGTACCGTCTTCGCCCCATAGATCCTTTCGGCGGTGCATCATGAAAACCGAGTACCTGACACTTCAGACGTAGCGCAATGTCAATCTGGAATCAACTATAATAAACATTGGACTTACGTAGTCCCCGCAGGAACGTAAAACTGCTCGCCGGTGGCCTTCGAGGAGAGGACAATGCTATTCCGTGCACTCCTCCAGTTAATAGGCCTGGTAATCAGTCAGGGGTCAGCTCTCGTGAAACTGCGGCTATATGCTCAAGTACACCTACACAGGGGGGTAAAGTCGAAGCACCTCTAGCGACGGCTGCTGTTAATTGACACGCACTTGCAGTCAGCCACGACTTACCATTTATGAACGCCCTCAGATATTTCATCTCTTTAATATTTTCATATGTGGGGCGAAGGCGAGGTCCGACGTTAGCCATGATTTCCTCCCTGAGGCGCGAAGCAACCTCCGGGTGCTGAGTCAACATGTACATTCCATAGCTCAAGGTGCACGCGGTCTACGAAATAGCAAGGTGAGCAAGCACGACCGACGTCATACTCTGACTTACTGTATCTCGTCCTGCGACAAGCATGTTAAACAACTGGGGATAGCACCACTAGATCAACGACAGTCCTTTTTTCCAAGTAGTATCATACATTACCTCATCCTTGATCATGTTGTCGTCTACGCGTTTCGATCAGGAATGGTCGGAATATGATACGATAAACCCGGGTACTTACCTATTCCTGCTTCCATTAGATGTGCAAGCAGAGTGTCAGCCTCCATTCCAGCCTTCCGGACTTCCTGCCGCCTGTACTGGTTAATGACGTGATCTGAATATTGGTCGACAACAAGTCGGTGAGGCCTGACTGTATCTCCCCAAAATTCCATCAGCGGCCATTCGGATCCATAGAAGGTCCGGCGCGTTCCATTTGTGATAGCCTCGAGGAATGCCCGGGCAAACATATTGGAGGGATGGGTTTCGTAGGTGTCCGAGTTTGTTTTTCCTGAGTTTGGAGGATACCCGAGACCTGCCTGCAGTGACTCTATATCTTTCGAAAAGAGAAAACTCGATGCAGAGTCAAGCGTAAAACGGGCGGCTAGTTCCTTGAGGTCGATCAGTGTCGCAGTGACGGGTTCGGATATCAAGGTCTCGGCGACTTGCCTGGAAGTCGATGGGGTGCCCTTCATCAAGTCGAGATCTCGCGATGCTCAGGGCCTTCTCTGCGTGGACATCGAATATGTCAAAGTCGCTGATCCTGTCTTTGGTGAAGAATGGTCGTGTCATTGCACGATGAAACCTAGTTGATTGTCCTTCGTAAGGATGCACCGTTGTGAAGCTTGTGTGGGATCTCACTTCCATAAATCGCCTGACAAGTGGTCATTAATTTAGCTCTCAGTCGTATATTGTAGCCGTACCGTTTACACTAAAAACACCAGTCCCTAGAAGGGAGGCCGTTTGGTCTAGGAATAGTTGCTCTGGCGGGTCGAAGGAGTGAGAGATATTTGCTGTCACGCATAACCGACTCACCTTTTGGGAAGTTTTCGAACTCTGTGGCCATGATTGCCTATCCAGCGAGTCAGTAGGAGACTCAATCGTTGGATTGGACTATCTTCAAGCACCTTAACATGGTCGGGTTCAGTAGTCCATATCTAGATGAAAACAACATTAAGAACAGTTGGTCAAAACGATCGCAATGCTCACGAAGCTATCTGTGAAGAGTCTTGTTTCGAATGTGTTCCCATATTGGCCAGCCCATTCTGTTAGGATATCGCCTAAGGAGCAATGGGATTTGTGAGTTGGGTGTAGTAATGCGGGAGTAGTATCTTGGTTCTAATTCTAATTCTTAAAACAGTAGGCTTACAAGGATATCCATTCTCGAACATATCCAAAAGCTTGTTCACGATTGAGGTGGCACCTTCCTGTACGTGAGGTACGATTCTGACCCCGAGGCGCCGTGCTTCACTCCTCGCCATATACCTTGCATACTGCACTTGGACAACAAATTGAAGAGGCTTCGCCAGCAGGACAAGGGCGCAAAGTATCCACCGAGGAAGGGTGAGACGGCAGTAATTGACTACGTATTTCGAGGCAAAGTACGTGATAACCCCCGGAAGCAAGAGCGAGGGAGCGCGTTTGAGAATATAAGAGATACCAGGTGGAAGAGGCATGATGGGCTGTGGAAGAGGAAGGGACTCGTCTCCACCGATTACCCAGCTTTTAACCGAGCTGTGGGCACCAGGTGTTCATTTTGTGTTCATTCATCATTGGCCTTCCCGGAGAGAAGCTTTGGTTCACGTCAGATATGCACTGACTTCTATGATGTAGAATGTAGGAGTTATTATTATTTTTATTACGTAGTTTTGAGGGTACAGTCAACACCGCAACAGCCATCCTCGGTGGACACGGAAATGTATGGGCCATGGGCTACTACGGGTCAGTTTGGCGGATATGGGTCTTCTCACCAAGGCTCTTCATCAAGGACCTTATAAGCGGTATGTGCTACTAGTAATACAAATTTAAACACAAACTGTGAGGAAACGAACTTCAGATGAACTTGTATGGGTCAATCAATATTCGGAACTTGAATTATTAACAATCTCCGAAAATCGGCATCGCTGCCCGTGGCATCTTTCTTCCAGCTTCTTCCATCGTCAGATGTTTTTCGACCTGAATCTTACAGTTTCTGGTGCAGTATCGAAGAAAGGCAAAGAGAAACAAACTGCATTCTTCTCCAAGGCTGAAATAGAAGCTTTGGAAACGAAAATTGATATCCTGGTTCACTGTGAGTTAAATTGGTTTTCTCTGCCATCGTTCTAAATAATATCCAGTAGGATATAGCGTTCTCGCCTTTTCGCAGACTGTGAATAAGAAAGTGGACTCAAAAAACCACGTGAACCCCCTGACCTCACTTCTTGAGCATTTGAAACCCCGGACTGGTGTACTTTTTCTGAAGCGATTGAACATAATCCTGGATGAAGATAGCGAAAAGGGTTTTGGCCTAGTACGTTGGTGAACTGTGGATTTTTCGTAATTTAGTAACCTTTTCTAGATTAACGCGAATGTAACACTTTTCAATTGCTACGACCTCATCGCATTGGTTCCGACGACGCACGCAACTCTTTCAGCAGCTTGTCTTACCCACAGCCTACCGTCTCAGCTGACCGCGCACATAATTTCGCTTCCACTCACCCTTCCTCGTCTTCCTTATTATCTCAAACACACCCTCATTCGGACAGCACTCAAGAACGGGGCGGTTTTCGAAATCAGTTACGTTGGCGCGATAGGGGGAAACAGCGACCCCGCTTTGGTCGAGGCCAACGCTGCGGAAAACGGTTCCAGTGCGAAGCGGAATTGGTGGTCTTCGGCTCGGGAGGTGGTTCGCGTGACCAAGGGCAAAGGTCTCATCGTCAGCAGCGGGGCTGTGAATGATTCAGATTTACGTGCTCCGCGGGACGTCTGTAATCTGTAGGCCCAAAGTTTTCAAAGCTGTAGGCGACGATCCTGACAGCCATCTCTTAGCATATCCATTCTTGGGCTCTCACAAGATGCCGCCCACGACACAAGCTCCAAGGTTCCCCAGTCATTAGTCATCCGAGCAGGTGAGTCCGTAGAATCCTCGTCGGCGTATCGGGTTTCTCAAACACGCTTAGAAACGAGGAAAACGTATCGGGCTGTCTTGTCTGAACCGACGTTGGTCATTCCAAAAGGATCGGTTTCAGACACCATGGAACTTGATGAACCTACAACTATCCCTACGAAACGGTCTCTTGAGGTTGCAGGTGGAGGTAATACGAAGAAGAAGAAGAAAAACAACAAACGCGCGTAGCACCTTCGCCGAATTCAAAATATGTTTTCATCCTCGATTGAGCTCATGAGACAGTGACAGGCATCTGCCAAGCCTTCTAGTGGCTCATATAAGTCGATGTAGTCTTGGACCAACCCCTACCCATCTTCTTGCCCACCATGCCTAGCTATCTTCAGAATCAAGCACGAATCAAACAGATTCCGTCTTTTTATACCCCATCCCAAGTCGCTCGCTACCTTGCCATCATCAAGTTCGAGCCAACGATTTCGACCGATGATGTAACCAGTCAATTTCAAACCTCTGCGGAGAACCTCGAGCGCGTCGTTCATGGACATCTGCTAACGTTCCCTTGGGAAAACACGGCCATGCATTAGTGGGTAGGTTTCCACTCACAGACGCCTTGGAGAACTGATCGCCGTTCAGCACACACAACCATAATATGGACATCAGCCCCGATGGATTATACAGGAGATTTATCGACGAAGGCAAGGGCTCTTATTGCTTCGGACAGAATACCCTGCTGCTTGGAATTTTGCGAGGACTTGGATACAGGTGCGACACATTCTCGCACTTAGTGTTCTTCTCTCACCGGGAGACCTGTTTAGGGCGTACTCCGGTGCAGCCCGGGTGAATGCCAACTTCCAACACCCAGAGAAGGAGCCAGATTATACCTTTCTGACTCATATGGTTGTGTTTGTTCAGCCTGGGTCTGAAAGCCGCGAAACCTTGGTCGTCGACGTTGGGTTTGGGGCGTACGGGCTGGTTCGGCCGATCCCGTTGTCCGAATCTCAGGACAGTTGGGTGTACGGAGCTTTCTCGACTGAAGCACACCGGTTGACCCGAACTCTGCCGTTCAATTCCTCGTTGGGTAAGTCACACAACTATCGCGTTGTAGACTTGAGGCTGATTCCACGCAGATGCTTCAGGGCAGAAGAAATGGAACCTCGAAATCGGGAGCGTTAGCGAAGACGGCGTGCCCCAGCACGACAAACCCTGGAAGCTCATGTACAGTTTCACAGAGGAGGAGTTTAGCCTGCGAGACTATGAGGATGCCAACGTGGTCGTTTCGCACAATCCAAGGCCCAATTTCTTCTCGGAGAACGTGCTGGCTGTTAAATATATCCGGGACGAGAAGAGTCGAAAGCAGGGCGACATGTCTCGAGTTACCTTACTTGGAAAGGAGGTTCGCAGGATCGGCTGGGCAGGATCGGAGGTTCTGTGTATGTTGGAGACGGAGCTGGATAGGCTGGATGCGTTGAAGCGATACTTTGGCATCGACATCCCTCGGGAAGATATTGCCAATATCCAAGGTCGACACTTGGCGTTGCCTTTGTAAATGGACTTGTCAATGTTATATTTCGGAACGCGCAAGACCGATAGGAGGGTCGTTAGATCGCTTCGAACTATGCGCAGTCTAGCCTATATGACACCGTTTGTCAAATCCTACAACGTCAGCACACGTACTACGGAAGTGTTTAAGCGGATGACCAACACCAGCTGACGACACACGTAACAATCACCTCTGGTGACAAAGGTTGGCTACGCTCAAGCCTCTCGAGACAATGAGCATGCTTTCCGATCAGTTACGTTGCTGCGATAGGAAGATATAGTCGCTGGTATTGTTGCAGCAAAGCTGAACTGGCAGCACGTAAGTTGTTCTATCCTGCGAATGTCGCTAGGGGGAAGTATAGCTACGAAACCAAGGAATAGAAAACGGCCAAGGCTAGACAGAAGAAGGCACATCGTTCTGCCACTCGACCTCTCCTCGCTTTCGAAATTCGGGATTCATCAAGGTGCAGCAGGGTCGCACCATCTACCTTGGTACACATTATGTACACCGTGACCAAGGTCGCAGAACAGCTCATGACACTGACAAGCATCGCGGCATCTCATGCCATCGCCCTCAGTAATTAAAACACGCCAACATTCGATATGGTCTTGTGGCTTCCAAACCCCGGACTACTTTCTTTCTCGTCCGGAACTCAAACATGCCTGGCTACCTTCAGAACCAAGCACGCATCACTCAGATAAAATCGGTTTATACACCAAACCAAGTTGCAAACTATCTTTCCGCGATCAAGTTCGAGCCAACCACTTCAGAGGATGACATTGTCAACGCTCGGTTCACGACGTCGGTGGAGAATCTGGAGCGCATCATGCGTAATCATCTCTTGACATTCCCTTGGGAGAACACTATGATGCATTAGTGAGTTGGCGTTGCTCTAGACGGGTTGCTATTGCTGATACTAGATGGCAAATCTCCAGCGCGCCCGACCACAAAATGGACGTTAGCGCAAACGGCCTATACGAGAGATTTATCCACAGAGCCCAAGGTGGTTCCTATTGCTTCGGGCAAAACGGTCTCTTGCTTGAGATCCTACGCGGACTCGGATATAGGTGAATCGTTTCTTCATAACGATCAGACGGGCTCCTCATGCGACCCATTCCTTTAGAGCTTACTCTGGCTCAGCTCGCGTGAATCGCAATTTCCAGCAGCCTGAGTTAGTGCCCGCGTACGGCTCTTTGAATCATATGGTCCTATTCGTTCAACCAGGCGCTGATGGAAGTGAAACCTTCTTCGTTGATGTCGGGTTTGGCGCCTATGGATTGGTAAGGCCGATTCCATTGTCCGATTCGCAGGATGACTGGGTGTACGGTGCTTTCCCTGGAGAAGCTCATCGGTTTACTCGGACCCTCCCTTTCCATTCATCGTTAGGTCAGTTACATTTCCGGTTATCTTTCACCCGTGAACCTGATGTGCTAACTGTGGGGTATGTTCACCGCAGATCCCGCCAGCAATCCTGCGCAGAAAAAGTGGAACTTGGAGGTGGGCACCGCCGAAAACGGCGTCCTGGATCTCAACAACCCGTGGAAACGACTCTATAGCTTCACAGAGGAAGAATTCACCCAGAACGACTACGAGGACGCCAATATAGCCGTGTCCCAAACAGCAGAAGTGACATTGTTTACCGAAAACGTTCTGGCGGTCAAATACGCCCTCGACACGTCCGGCGTCAACCCGGAATCTGATCTGTGCCGTCTCATACTGTACGGGAAAGAGGTACGCAAGAACGGCCAGGCTGGGTCAGAGGTTCTTCGTACGCTCGAGAAGGAGCATGAAAGACTTGATGCGTTGAAGCAGCTTTTTGGAATCGAGATATCCCAGGCAGGTATTGGCAATATCCAAGGCCGAAGACCTGCACTCCCGGTATAACCGAATCATTGAATCGCATAGAATGTGTGACGGGATGGTATGTCGGCCTTTAAGTGCCGACAGTGGGGCTGGATATCTATCGAAGACATGTCTGCAAGAATTATCACCGGAATTAAAAAAATTGTTTAACCTATTCTCGCACGGAAGTTAGTACCCAAGATTACAACCCCAGTGGCCCGACGGTAAAACGCATGTTAAAGCTAAAGCGTCGAGCGAAAATATGGTGAGTCGCAGGTTGGAGAAGGGATCTGAAATACGTACCGGGTGGGATCGTATTTGGCATACGTTTGCTTGAGGAAGTTATAACCGCCGTAAGTTGCAAAAATCCATTGATCTTCGTCGCATTCATTGACGTAAAGTGGTAGGCCAGGGGAAGCCGGTATGCTAATTGAGACGTTAGGAAAGTCCCAAGCCAAAGACACACGGAAACTCACGCTCGTAAAAAGGTTGATCGTGCTGCTTGGATCCTACCGAGATCTGTTTTGAAGCCTGGGAGTGTTTGAACGTGGAACTGCACGAGGTTGTAGTTTGCGACTGGAGGATCGATCGCGTTTCTTCCGCGAGCCTGTCCTGCTAGAATTTGGGATTTCAAGACAGGTGTGAAAGCGAAAAGAACAGTCGATATCCCGGCATCTGTCGAGCTCGGAGGGCCAGGCCAAGGACCAGGGAAGATGGGGCCAGGGAAGATTGGCCAGGGAGGGGGAACGCCAGGTGGAAGAGGTGGGTAACCCGGAGGAGATGGATATGTAGGAGGGGAAGAAGGCCTTGGACCAGGTGTGCTTGGAAGCGGGAACTCTGGGAACACAGGACCGGGAACGGAAGGGCGTGGTCCCGGTGTAACCGGTAGAGGCGAAGTCACAGGTCCCGGGAGGCGTTCGTTCGATATCGGTGGAGTTGCGCTTACGCTAGCAACGAAATCTTGGAACTTGTTGAAAGCGTTCAGATACCTACCGAAGTTGGCCTCTGGTGTCATGGCAGCCTTCTCAAAGTCATATTGCGCGTTTCCAAAGGCTGAAGCCCCGAAGAACTGGCCAAACCCACGGTCGTCGCCATTTCCGAGGATGCTGTTGGCTTCGAGATAGCTGAAGGTTCCTGTTAGGTTCTGGAGTCTTGGAAGTTCGAGGAAGTCTTTGTAAATCTCTTGCGGGTTGCCAGTTCCGTTGTAGAAGAACGTGATCACATTTACAGGCATCGCTGTTGTGTTACTAAATGTCACACCGAAGACGACAAGAAGCGCTGGCGGCCCGATCTTTTGTGAGTTTCCAACCATTTGGCTTAAGATCAGATTCACTCACATGTCCCAGGATCCTCGACATTGTTGACATAGTTGGCTGTCGCCCTGAGAAGACCCTCTGAAGTGGAATTGTCGTACTAGCAAAGGTACGTTCACAAAAAAGAGCCAAGCCCGAGAATAATACGAAACTCACCACGATGGAACCGCCCCAGAAGTACTTGTCTTCATTTGTCCCAACGTGGATTGCACTCACTTCGTAGCGAGTCACGATGCCGAATCGATTTGCGCCGCCCTATCATGCATCATCATTGCGCTATCCGAACAAGTAGATGTAAGTATGGGAAAACATACCTTGAGAGCACGGAAAAGATCTGAATACCTGTTTGTGGCAGTCGCCGTTACTAGTTCGCCGTTTACGAGAACTACGTCCGCTTCCACGAGGGAATCGACACTGAAACCATGTGCAGCAGAGAGATAACTGAGTCCCCCACCCAGCAACAGGCCTGTCCCAACATCGCTGTGTGACAATAGCGATCAGCTCAGTCAGTCTTCTGATGGACTAGGCAACACAATCACTACTCACGGAAGTCTACCACCAAGGGGCGCTACACCCAAAGGTTCTAGCCGTCGAATCGCGTCTCCCCATCTAATTCCGGGCTGAAGTGTGATTGTATCTCTAGTCTCGTTGTAGGATACCCCACTCATATGCATAAACGATATCAGTATGCCCTCTTCGCCGACACTGTGAAGAGCGGAGATATTGGCGCAGTCAGCAGGGTCGTCGGGGAATTAAGTAATGGCGAATAGAAGGCAAGGGTATTTTTAGTGCATGGGTCATATGCTGGGGACGATCGGGATCAACCGCGAATCTGCCAGAGCAATGTACAGGCGCACGCTTTTTGCGAGGCGAATCAACTGGATGGAGAAGGAGAGCGCTCACGTATTCCACCCTCGCCCGGCACTGTGGCCACCTGCTTGCACTGCGTATCGAACACCCCCACTATTGTAGATAGCGGTCATTGCGGCTCGTACATGGCTCTCCTCGCGAGGAAAGATAATGCATGCTGGCTGTGACAAAGTGTTGTAGAGATTCCAGGCCCCACGAGCAACTTCTTGAAACTCTTCGTGAAGGCGCACTTGGACGATGGTGGAGTTTAGTTGGGTCTGAAGACGGTCGCAAACTTGAAACGACGGTGGTGGAGGAAAGAGCCCCGGTGTCGTTTTGTTTCCTCCCTGACTCTGTCCCAAGACCGAAGGAGTGCCCAGGAGTATAATAACGGAGAGAAGGAGAGGAAGGGGATTATGAAACATGACGCAGACGAGGTATTCTCATGGGTGTCCTGTATGTGAAGGGCTCGGCTCGTGAGGATATTTAACCAGTTTATTCAGAAGGCTGCAGTTGCCTATGTAGTAACGGTGCATACTCTGCCTCCGAGATGAAGTCCAGATCGGTCAGCAGCAGTATCCCCACTCGGGGAGGTGCACGAATCCGGAGAAGTACAGATTGAGGCTTCCAAAGTATGTGCCCCTTACTTGAACTTCATACACGTAAGTAGTGATTACTGTTGCCTGCCCACTGGCTGAGACCATTGCGTTTTCCAAGGAACGCATGACATTCGACTCGATGCTCAGTGCCTGACGAATGATGTCTTAGTTGGGTAAATTACAGGCTCACAGATGCCCGAGTTACCACCATGAGCGCGTGATTTCGTATGTGCTCCTCAGCACTCAATGATGTTCCCTGTCCGAAAGGCTGATATAGGCTTAGCCTTTCGTCAACGTCACGGAGGCTTTAATTCCCCACACCCAAGACAAGAAAGCGTGCGCCGGGTGAAGTAGCGAGCTGTGACTGAACTGTAAGAGATGCGGTTCGTTCGGGGAAATGCGAAGGTGGATGTGGCCGAAAACCCGGGTTATTTTCCTTCATATCAAGTCAGAAGCGTCACTATCGTTAATTCTCGGAAGCACAAAGACAACTTATCGAAAAGTCATTCTCCTAGTGTGCGCCATGAATGTAGTAATTAACGCATAGTCCCATATAGTTGCAGGCCGCATTGAGGACCACAAGAACTGCGAGGATTCCTTTTTATAGTAGCTTCTGACGAGATGCCACAAAGATCATGGATTGAACGACGGTGCTATAACGGCTGGTACCCTGTAAACGCGTATTGTACAATGGGACATGATTATACTTACACTTGATAGCGGCAAGATTTTACGCAATGATTGACGTCGTGAGGCCAATGCTATGAGTATATACCTGACACACTGACCACGACGTCTACTATGAAGTAACCATCAAAAACTCTTAAGTACATCTCAGGCTGTAGACGCATGAACTGAGAAAACTGGTAAATGGACTGACGTCCGAGACATCTATGAGGCAACCTTTGAACATAGGTGACGTATCACTCCGAGTCCAATTGCCCAGTGAATATCCAGCTATTCCCCGCTTTTGCCTGTACCAATTACCCAACGGAAATGGGCGCATTGCCAATCAGACCAAGTGTATTGGTGGAATTTGCACTACTTTACTGTTTTCTTTGGGAATCTGCGACAGCGGTGCATGTCGTTTAAGGCCGCTTCAAGTTGGCTGCTCTATACCGCTAATCTCAATGGCCCCGCTGAGGCATGTCATAGGATCCTCTCCCTGAACCAGGGTCTATACCTCGAGGAACGCCGCCGGGAATGCTGTATGTAATAAGCTATCCAGGGGCGGCTGCAACTTCCTCGGTGAGGTAGTGCGCAATATGGTGGGCCGAATGAGAGCTTCAACTTCGCAATGGGCTCGGGCTATATGTAGCGGACGTTGGCTCTTGAACTGCGTGGGACAGTGAGGGCTTCAAAAGTTAAACCTAAACGAGATGGTCGAGTCAATGGACCCGCTTCCCTTCGGCATATGACTATTGGGAGCGGGGTAGGTAATCGACCCTTCTTCATCCAAGCCCCTCGAGTCTCGACAATGTTTTTGCCCCTGAATAAGGTTCGGCTAGGTTCGGCTCTGTCCTTCAAGTTGGAAGTCCGCTGGATGATCAATGATGCCGAATGGTCCCGTGCTGTGATCTGTTCACATGATAATCCGGTCACGTGATAATCATGTGACCTCCAACGGACAAGACGCGCACGGACCAGAAAAGACCTGTTTTCTTAGTTCTACCACCACCCCAGCATCGAATCTCAGCGTATTTCACGAAATCTTGGGATTTTGGGGCCCAAAATGTCGACGATGACGCCGAAGACGCCCATTAGGGCGATTAAATCGACCCTGGTCAACCGCTCATCGCCCTCGGTTGGACCTGCGTCACAAACGTACGAACCGCTAGTCAAGAGCGTGTTGGCCTACCGTCTATCGCGCGTATTCTCGGACTCTGCGGCCATATGTTTTGCTCTACAGGCTCTATGGACTATCTGGCAGAAAGGAGGCCCCGCGGAATTGGGGGCTTATGGGATGATGATAGCACCATTCAAACCAGTGGCGTTTCTGGGTGCGTCCTTGTTGTGGGCGACAGCTGCGGTCCCTGTGATCGTAATTCGAAAGACATTCTTGACAGGCAAGATCATCTTACTTTCGAATAAACCCATATTAACGCGCGTATAGCTCAAAGAACACCCGCAACATCACCAAAGGCTTCGCTGGCCGTGGCTTTGGCCAAACCTAGTACAAAACCGGCCTTCTTGACCTATCTAATCTCTGCCATAGCTTTGGCCATATTCCACTCCGTTCTGGCCTACAAACTTGAAACTGAAGTAAAGGGCGATCCACGTCTCACTCTTTTCGTCAAGTCGAGGTCGGTGGTTGCCTTTGACTCCAGACGAGATACTCATGCACGCTCCAGAAAACATCCACATTACCTCAACGGACGCTTAATCTTCATCCTGCTGTCCCAAGTGACTGTGGCAAGCTCGTATCTTTTCCGAAACATGCTACGGGATCGCTTTGCATTCCGGTGGGTGTCAGGGAGGTCACCATTGCCTGTCCAAATCGTCCTCTCAGCAATCGTGTCAATCGTGTCCATAACATCTGCTCTTCCTCTGGCATGCCTTGCATTTGGTGTGCTACGCATGGTCATCCTCCCCGTTCTTTACCGACTTCCGTTCGTCCACGCCTTTCTCAAACCTTTCGTTGCCCACTTCCTCCGAGGGCCATACACTTTCGCTCTCCCCTTCCAACATATCAGTGTATTGGGGCGAGCATGGTTCATCGGTTTCACCACCTTCTTTCTTTGGGAGACAGCGGAATCATTCTTCGATGGTCTTCTCTCAGAACCCGTCACAGTCGCCAGCAGCCAATCCGACAAAGCCCCCAACGTCCTTATTTCCGGAATTTCGTCAACCGACGTCGTTATGAAATATTATGCATTCGCCGAGCTCAGTGGTATTGCTCAGGACAGGTCGGCCACGGCTGTCTCCCAACGCCAGGCAATTTTCGGGGATCACATCAATGTTCCCAATCTCTGGGGTACATTCGTGCGCGAAACACTATTGCTGATTGGCGAGGACTATCAACTTCTACTCCGAAGAGGCGCACCAGCACCAGGTCCCTCCCCTACCGCTCCCCCACCCCCCGCGGCCAAGAAGCTGATCGATGGCGTCGAAGAGCGTCTGCACGCGACCCCAGCCCCACTCTTCCGCACGTCAGTTCTCAGAAATTCGGTTGCTCTGTCACCCAAGGAAGAAGTCCTTGATAACCTTGGCTCGGATGGTCCTTTAGCTCATGTTGTCGACAAGAGCGCAGAAGCTGCTCATTTGCCTGACCTTTTCAAATCTGTGTCCGCCGCTGCCCACAAGAACATCCTCAAGGCGGACCCTGCTGCCGCTCCGTCTCAACCCTCCGCTGGATTCCTGGAACGCGCCCAGACATCTGTTCGGAACTACCTCAAGGCCTCTTTCGACCAGCATGCCCCTGCTCTGTTGAAGGACGAAGTTACAAGAGTTGTAGACTGGTGGACGGAAGATAGGGTCAGTCGCGTCGTTGATGCCACTTTGCCGATGCGGGAGTTGGACGTTGTTGTTATCGAAGGTGAGGTGCTCGGTTGCTATTGAGAGTTCCTTTGCTGACATGCTTTCAGTGCTTACACGTCTCGTCTGCGCTTCTCTGACGGAAGATCGGTATGGCGTCGTGCAACGTGACATTCCCAAGATCCTTGAGGCATTGCTGTCGTATCTCACAGCTTTAGAAGAATATCAAGTCGAGATCCTTACGAAGTACTCGCCTCCGCCGTTGCCCCAACCTCAGCTAAATGAAGACGGCGAGCTTGAGGCACCAGTGCTATCGCCGAAGGAACGCGAGGCTCGTCAGGCCCTCCTTGCTGAAGTGGACAAAGCGACGGACCTGATAGCACACGTTTCCGATGGTGCGTTTATTTCACCTCAGGAACCTCTCCATTCACTGCTGACGGTAATAATTGTACATAGGCCTCAAGGATGGTGTTGTGAGGATAGCAAGGACCTTCGGAGACAAACTATCTGCTTTCAAGTTCCCTCCACGAACAGCACAAAAGCTGCAAGGATTTGTGGATTTCTGCCAGTAGATGCTTTTGTATTTTCCCGTGTTATCGATGTCCTTCAATATACTAATTATGCATTACAAAAGTAAATGAATCGATCTTGGGACTTTATGCATTCTTAGGTTTGCCAATCAACCCGGAAATGACCTCTCAGGTTACGAAATAATGCAGAGCAATTCAATGCTTCGGACATTTGCCTGTGATCTATGGTTTTATACAGAGCGTGCGTACATGACTGCTCACATACATCTGATCAAGCAGCATGATAAGGACTATGATTTCGCATCCGTCCATATATGCGGTGTCAGCCCCCCAAGAATGCGCCTCTCATGCAGGTCGGTAACAGCAAAAAGCGAAAACTCAGTATGAATGTGGCAGGCTCATCGTCCTTTCGACACCACCACCACCTAGTCACCTATTCCTTCCTACTAACTATTCTCCAGTCGCTCTTTTTCTTTTCCCTGTTACCCCTACACTCTTTTGAACCTTCTCGTCTGTTTCTTCTCTTCATTCCACCCCTTCCTGTCCCCTTTGCTCCGCCGTCAACGCCATTCAAAGCTACAAAATGTCGTCTCAAGCTCAACGATTCGCGGCCGTTCATGCCCAAATAGAGGCGCGCTCCACTGCTATTACTGCCTCCCAGTCTTCTTCGTAAGTCGTTTCTTTGTAAATAGTTCAGTACAATGGTCGCTAACACGTATTCTCAGTGCATGGGGTGCAGGTACTATTATTGCTGTTGCATTCTCTACAGCAGTATTCTTGATACTGGTGCTTGCGTTTTGCGTAAGTGGATGTCCGTTCAGTCCTGCAGTGTCCGGCTCATTTCGAGTCACTGCTTTTCCCAGTTCCTCGTCAGGCGAAACCGACCCTTCCACCTCCGCCACCAATCGACCGAAGAAAAGATGGTTTGGTCACCCGTCACCTCCCTCGATCCCACACCACTTCCCAGCCCTACGCGATCTGGGTTCTATGAGAAGAGAGGCCCGCCAACGTACGAAGATGCTGATAGCTCGTTCAGTGCTACTGGGGTTAACATCCGCGAAGATGAGGAGGGGAATGTAACGACTGCCCCTGGATCGCCGTCTCCGTCTGGTGGGACTGTGGATGAACTCTTGGTGGGGTCGGGATCAGTGGATGGGAATGGGAATCCGTCCTGCATCTCGCCTTTGCCGCTGAGCCCACCACTTGCTCGGTTGCCCTCTGTGAAGAGCATGTCGTCCAAGCGTGTTGGGGAGCTGGTGAGGCCGAATACGGCCAATATTACTAGGTCAGCAAGTGTAAGTCTTTGGATTCTCTTCGTGTCACCTTGTTAGATCTGTATGCTAACTTGATGTTTTTCTAGGCCCATGGGCACGGTGAAGAAGAGGCCGTTACTCCTGGGTTGCTTTTCCTCAAGCCGAACAACAGTACCAGCGCGTTAGAGAGGTTCTCGCGTTATGAGCCTAAATTGAGCGTTTCGGAGAGGAGGAGTGGGCCGTTCTTGCCCAATGAATACCCCCACCTCTTTGGAGATCGTGTCAGTCGGACCTCGACGTTGAGGTACTCGGTCCATCACACCAACGCCCATGCCACCCATTAATTGTCATTTCGCCGCTTCGGCGGCTTCTTGACCCCTCCCCCCCGACTATTTGCCTCTTCTGCAAATTAAAAATTAAAAACTACCACTGACTTCAGGATGGACTGTCGTATTCTTGACCGTTGCATTCAGTGTTCACCGCCCTCCCTTTCCTCCCCCCTCCTTTGAATGGACTATGCTTACCCGTAGATGGTCTGCCTCTCTATCATTTTATTTAGACTGCGTTACCAAGCGATATCCCCCCAACTAATATGACTTGTTATACCAACGTTATACCATACCAAGGTCCAACACTGTCCACAGATTTGTTCTGCAATCCACTTACCTATTCACCTTCTTTAAAAATAATATACCATGAGCATGATGCTCACCGTCCTCCGTTGAACATGTTAGATTCAATTGGGTGTTTTCCTTTTCTGACGTTCAAGCGCAGCGGGATCCGAGGTTCGGGTTTGACGCGGCTGTTGGCGTGTTCGCTCTTACTCTCCTACCACCATCATCCGACCCGATGTATAGAAATTAGAATTCCAATATACTGTGAGTATGACAAGCGAGCCGCAGGCCCAACACCTTGCTGATAGCGTGGTTAGACCTCTAGAATCATACGCGGTGTAGCACTGACTCAAGAACGCAGTTGGAGGGTCAGACGGGATGACTTCCCAATCATCGTACGCGTATATGCCTCTCGATGGTGATGGCACTGGGTGTGTTTATAAGAGAATCTCGTCCCACCTCTCCAATACTCAGGCCATTTGGCTTCCAGCGTCGACCAAGGGACCACTGCAATGGACGACGACTTGAAGGCGAAACAGCGATACTTCGGCATGACCGGGACTAGGCTAAACGCATGGGTGACTGTAGCCTGTACGGCTGCCATGACGCTGTTTGGTACGTCGCTGTCTTCGCGTTTGCGAGTTTCTGGTATTGAATGGCGCTCGATTGCCAGGGTACGACCAGGGCGTGTTTGGAGGAATCATTGTGACAGAGGACTTTCTGAAGACGATGGGGAACCCTGACCCACAGCTTCAGGGAACTATCGTCTCGCTGTATGATATTGGATGGTATGTGGATGCCTCTGTTCCATTTGCAGAGATTGACCTCGATGTCTAGTTTCTTTGGCGCAATTGCTGCGTTTTTGTTCGGTATGTGCCAGCTCCCCTTACGCCTACACTGTCCACTAAGGTTTGCATCACAGGCGAACACTTGGGGCGAAAGAAGTCGTTCATTGTTGGTGTGATTGTGATGTCGATAGGCGCAATCCTACAGACCTTTTCATACACTGTTACTCAGATGATCGTTGCACGGTTGATTACTGGTGAGCGTTTTGTCTCCCGTTTTGTTGTTTGTATAACCAACATTCATTTAGGATTGGGAAATGGGTATGGGATGGATACTGGTTAAAACCGAATTCTTCGTTCAACGGAGCTCCCACAGGGTAAATACCGCGACGGCTCCAGTGTGGCAGAGCGAGACCTCTAAACCCGCCTGGCGAGGCAAACTTGTAGTCTTCTCGATGATGTGCGTCGCTCTGTTTATGTAGCTCCAGGTGTAAAATCTGATTCCCCTACAGCATGAACATTGCCGGTTTCTCTCTCAGCAACTGGATGACCTATGGCTTCAGCTTCCTCGAAGGAAGCATCTCATGGAGGTTCCCGATCGCTTTCCAGCTCGCCTTCTCTGTCATTCTACTCTCCACGATACCTTGGCTCCCAGAAAGTCCAAGGTGGCTCCTCGCACATGGGCATTTGGAGGAAGGCGTAGGTGTGTTGGTTGCTCTGGAAGGGAATGGGGCCTCTCCAAGCTCGGAGGTCATAGTACAGCAGCGGGATGCAATTCTGAATGCAGCGAGGATGGACAGAGAGGTGGCAGTGACGTGGCGGGATGTTATCAAGGGCAACACTGGGAACACGGGGATGATTCGCCGGCTATGCCTTGGAGCAGGTAGGGCCATTGACCTCTTTAATTCATCCCCCGACTTGATGATACACAGGGACTCAGTGGATGCAACAATTGGTCGGGATCAACGTTACCAGCTATTAGTAAGTACCGTTCCGTGAATACCACTTTGTACATCACTAACGTTTCGCTTAGCCTTCCCCTCGTTCTCCAGAATTCGGTCGGCCTCTCAAACAATCTCTCAAGGCTGCTGGCTGCATGCAACTCGGTCTCATACCTCATCTTCTCATTCTTCGGGCTACTCTTAATCGAGAAGGCCGGGCGTCGCAAGCTAATGATGTGGGGTGCGGCAGGCCAATGTTTGTGCTACATCTTCATCACTGGATTGTTGTCAAAGGCCGAAGACGCTGGGGAACCCTCTTCTGGGACACGATACGGCGCGGGCGCGACGTTCTTCTTCTTTGCTTACTACTTGTTCTTCGGGATTTGCTGGCAGGTGGGCTACAATGGTTGCATGCCATCTACGAATACTGACGTCTCTCTGCCATAGGGCGTTCCCTGGCTATACCCCACTGAGATCAACAGTTTGGCGATGAGAACTAAAGGAGCTGGATTGGCCACAGCTTCCAATTGGTGTGTTTAACTTATCACGTTTCCACGGTTTGATGTGATCCCAACCATGGGTCGTTCTAGGATATCGAATTATATTGTAGTGCAGGTTACACCACCAGGAATTGCTGCCTTAGGCTGGAGATTCTACTCTATCTGGGCCTTCTTCAATGCCATTTTTATCCCTGTACGTGCCGACCTTCTTTTCATTCAATGTCACCCCCTGACCCGCTACAGGTTGTTTGGCTGATATACCCGGAGACGGCGAACAGACATCTAGAAGACATTGACACGCTGTATCGCGAAAACAACACTATGTTTATTGTGGTGCGGAATAAGGAGGCTACCCAGGTCGAAAGACCTCAACGATTTGTTGATGCGGATAAAGAGTTGTTGGAGAGTAGGATGGAGCTGGATGGTACCTAACTTTGTTCGGATATTTCGGATCTTCTTGACAGTTATGCGATATTTATTGCTGGAATTGTGGACCCACGCATCCGACACGACGAGTACTGCAGGTTGGTAAAATTGCTGTGGATAGGGGCCACTTCATGCCACGGGTAGGGCCTTGACGACAGAGGTGTGGCGTGGTTTGGCGATCCAGCTATAGAACTCTTCGCGATACGCCACCAATGGCTGTAGCTTGCTTTACTTCTCTCCCCTTGCTCTCCTTTCTCAAAAATCAGCCAAAACCAAACTTTAGGATTTCCAAGGTATTTTCCGCCTCATACCTTTGAGATTCTTCTATTTCAAGTGTTGATTGTATTCTAGTATCGCTCTATTGGCTGCCTTTCGGTGAGTGGAAAACCAAAAAACTTTCCAAGTCGAGGCTAATGAGTGTGGCGTCAGCAAATCGCGTCTCCAGTACTGCGATGGTCCACCACAACAATCCCGCGGCTCTAACGGCTTTTGAGGGAACGAAAATCGCGGCCGCTGAAGATTCTACGGCCGGGACCCCTACCGAGGTCAAGGATAACCATACACTCCAACCCTCGTTCGAACAGGAGGACGAACTCTGCTCTCGAGTTTTGACAGAAGATTTGGGTGCCGAGCCGAGATCTTTGGCACTGTACCACACCGTCTTTGGGGCAATCCTTGCAATGCATGATGGTGTATCTCCGGCCGTACTCGCCTCCATCTATGCCTCAGAAGGGCTGACCACGGGCGATGTGGTCGATATCTGCACAGTCTTAGAGCCACTTCTCGATTCGTCCTGTGACCTCGCCAACCTGGAAGGTGGTATCTCAATCGATACCTACGCCTCATCGCTCTATCTCACCGAACGCGCCCCGGAACCTTATCGCATCGACCCCAGCACTCATCACGTCAAACTATCTTGGCTACTACTCTTGATCATAAAGCAAGACCTGACGAAGACAACCATTCCTGCCAATGGATTCAGCGAAGGCGGCTGGAACATTTTCAACTCTCCAGAGCTTCCCAAGTTCTCCAAGTCGGATATGTCACAGGTGCTATGGTATGCTTGCAAATACGTCTGTGCTCATACCCAGCAAGCGAAGCCCGACCAACTTGAGCCTTCCCACATCGCCTTGCTTCATGATGTGCAGTTGTGTAATCCACAACCATTTTTGGATGTTACAGCCTCGCTTGGTGGGGTTGCCTCGATCATGGAAACATTCGCCGGCTCTCCTGTACGTTGTGCATTTCACAGATACTTATAATCGTTCATTTTTATTTGCTTTTGTAGCCTTTTTCTCCCCCAACCGTCCCTGACTTGGAGCGGCTGGCCAGAGCCTTGTTCGCCATTTCCAACTGCTTGTTCGAGGCTTTCCGCATGGAGGAAGCGACCCCCATCTACGCGGGAGCCGCAAATCTCTGCCAGAAAGTTGCCGCCCTCAGGCCCTCAGATCATTCTATCCAAGAACTTCTTCTCCTTTCGATGTACAGGCTGTCGATTTGTCTATGAGAAGATGATGAAAGAGACGCTTGCGCCGATACCACAAAGAAAGCTTTGGAGTTGGTCGATGGATTGACGAAAACCGGAAACCGGGAGACGTTCGATTCGATCAAGGCACTAATTCTCAGCCACCAGAGCTATGTTTTGGGGTTAAGTTCGGATGAGGCTGCCGTGGAAGCTGCAGCCGAGGCTGTCAGTACTTTGCGCCCGTACCATGCACAAGATCCGAAGAAATACGATCCATACATTGCTGTTTCCCTGCATGCACTGGGCAATGCGGAGAAGGACCTTGGAGACTTCGCCGAAGCGATCATCCACAACGAAGAGGCCGTGGCCATCTTTCAAACGAGGTCCACCTTAGTGGGACGAATGTCGATGTCAAAGCTCTATCTAGCATTATCGCTCGAAACCAACAGCCATTGTTTCGCCCACTTGGAAGAGGCTGATGAGGAACCCGTTATCGGTGCAATCTTGTATTTTTGAATGGGAGCCATCGTGGTTTGGCGGCAGATTGTGGAGGCTATTCCACGCACAGAATACAGGGACAGGTTGGCTGTTTCGCTTGAAGCCCTTGGGAGATACTCTGGATCCAAAAATCTTTATGCTGAAGCCATCAAATTCCTCCAAGAGGTTGTTCAAGTTCGTTGCGATCTCGCGTCACTCAAGTCGGGGGAGGACCTTGTCGAGGAAGAACTTCGTGTATCAGTGTGTTTACACGACATCGCGATCTTTCACTCTACAATCTTCTGTCACAAGGAAGCAATTGCGTCAAGCCAAAAGTCGGTCAATATTCTGCGTCGCTTGTTTCCAATTGCAGAGAACAAGGCTGCAGTTGAAACAGAGTTGATCTCCTCCCTCAACGGCTTGGGGAAGTACCACTATGCTGCTGATCGGACTGGCACTCTCGCCATTCCACTACTGCAAGAAGCATTATCACTTCAACGCGTCAGGGTCACTACACGCCAATCAACCCTAGAGGGAATGGGAATGATGGCTCGAATGTTGGTTGAATGTGCCACCATCATGTCCGATGTGACCAACCCCGACGTTGAGCAACGCGAAAGCGCTATTAAACTTGGCTTGGAAGGCGTGGCAATCCTCTCATGGATACTCAAAAACAAGCATTCCAGCAAGGACGACAATGGCCTTACCTACGAATCCGCCCAGGAATGCTTGGGAGCTGCGTTATTTCAAATTGCAGGAACCACAGCGGACTGCAGCCGCTACGGGGATGCTCTTCCTGTTGCTTTCGAAGCGGTCAGAGTTCTTCGAAACTTACAGGCCACCAATCCAGAACGAGGCCGGGATCTTCATTTAGCATCGACGCTTCGAGTACAGACGTGGTGTCTGGCTGGACTTGGGCATTATGATCGAGCAGAGGCGCCCGTTCAGGAAGCACGAACCATCTTGGCAGACCTTTTGAGCGACCAAGATACCCTGGGCTATGTTGATCCAAGTATACAGCATGAACATGATGCAGTTCGACTTTTTGACTGCATCCGGGTAATGAGGCTTCGAAGAGAGCGCCTGGAAGGCCCAGTGACAACCCTTCAAGGCCACACTTTGTTCAAGAGAAAGCGAAGGGAGTCCGAGGATGTAAGTCAACTGGAGGATCTACGACAGAAAAAACGAAGCACGTAACTTACATGTCGCCCGCTTTATGTCGAGGGGAGCATGATAATATAGTGCTGAAATTTCCGTGTCGTGTTTCATTCTATTAGGTTCTCAATGATGCACAGAAAGGCGTAAGTACGGGGTGAGCTTTGATCTAGGTGGGCATCTAATATATATATATATATTTTCAAACTGAACCGACCGCTTCCGGGTGAAGACTGAAGATGCCTCTAACAAGTTTGCACTACATTGTCACTGGGAATAAATACTAAATTGGGAGTAAATTGGAGATTACGGGCAGAAAAGCTTCGAGCGACTTTATGTGCTTAATGTTTGACTTGAAGATCGTGTATCCAGATTCCGTAGGGTGTCGAATTTGCTAGTTGCGTCCTCGCTCACAACTTGCAAGGAGTAGGAAATGTCTTTTAAACCATACGGAGTTTGGAGAGTGCGGCTCCGAGTGGCAGCCGTGGTGGGAATATAGTACCAAATGGGGAGCCCTAACCTTAATGTGAGCCCTGCCCATTCGGGACGGAGCGCGGTACTTACTCCTTGCACTCGACCACATCTTCCTTATCTTTCTCGACGTTCAGATGTTTTATACGGCTTGAAGACGACCGAGACATGTCCAATGACACCCAGAAAGCTGACCAGATAGCTTTCCATTTCTATACAAAGCTTTTCTATGTCGTAAACCAAGCCCGGGCCACAGAAGAAGCGAGGGGTCAAGCAAAGGTTGATAAATGGGTGCGTGGGGAGCTTATTTCATTCCATTTCTCGTCGGAGATGAGCTGAATATGATTAGTTCAACCTTGAAACACCAGATTCTGACCTCTTTACGAGGGAAGCACGCGAAGTTTACAAGAACATATCGTTGGCACCGCAGCCAGGACCGCCTCCATTGGAGATCCAGGTCGTTATTGCAGTCCCGGAGCTTGCGAACAACCAGGTTCTGGTCTACCTTACACCAGAGGGATCCAGGGCACGCATAGAGCCGACACCACGTTTCATCGTGCTCGAGACATGGACCTTGTCCTTTGCGCCTCGTCGGGGCAATGAGGACCACTCGATTGATGTCGCACTGCCAACTATATACAAGCACGGGATCCCTCTTTTCCGCAGTCTCTACAGCTTGCTGAGAGTCCTGCCCACCTGGAAGCTGTACAAGCGCTTGAAGAGGCGTACAGGCGGTCCACATCACCTGTCAATCCAGCTCCGCGTGCGTGGTGTGCACGATGCCGATCATGTTACACTAAACTTGGGTGTGTTGCCATCTACATCTATATAACAGAATTTTGATTTTCTTTGCTGTTTATAGATACACCATTGTCAGCATCGGTTCTGTCAACACCATTGTCCACGCAGACACACACTTTCTCGCCTGTTCCACACCCCCTAGGATCCCTCACGCTCTCCGCTCGGTATTTAGAGGCGCCAAACTTCCAGCTCGAAGAACTAGAATCTGTTCTTTCGTCCAAGTTCATCTCACAGGACCTGGACGGTGGTGGAGACTTTGTCCCGACACTCACAAAGAACCACCAGCGGGACTCGTCGATCGGCAGCAGTAACAGCAATAGCAACAGCGTCATGCAACGGTCACCGCCCAAGAGAGCTGACGAGGGGACAAGCATTGCCGATCGATTCATCCTCCCTCCTGTCCGTGCGACGCCCAGCACTGGTCGCACCATCCCCCAACCCCCCCGGCAACTCGCCAGTGGCGATTTCGCAGGGTCCATCCACAACCAGTCACCGTCGGGTCTGGCAATCTCCCGGATACGAAAGGAGAGTTTGGGCTCATCACCCTCGCCGTCATTGTCCATTCGGGACCTGCCTGCAGGCATCCCGTTCTCGACTACGAATCCCTCCTTGTCATCATTATCTTCATCCCCCTCATCCGGTCCGTTACCGATAAGACGGCCACATCTCAACCCTTTCAAATCCAACACTGTATCTTCTGCATCAGGAAGCTCGCCATCCTTATCGATCAGGCAGGCAGGTCTGCCCAGCGACTCGCCCGTGACGCATTCGCGTTCGACATCCATTTCGGGTACTGCGGGACGGCCTCCGCATTCACCGATCGGGGCAACGCTGCCAAGTCCTGGGTTGGACGCGGGCAAGCGGCCAGGGACAAGCGGGAGTGGGGGTAGTGCGAACAGTAACAGTGACTTGAGGGACAGTCCGGATGATGGGAGAGTAGGTGTACCTCCGAGGAAGAGGTACTCGAGTAGCTTTGGCCATCGCTATGCGAATAGCGTTGGGAGTACAGGAGGGGCGAGTGGGGAAGGAGGGGGGAGTGCTAGTGGGAGAAGTACGCCTGCTCATCAGCCTACTGGATTGGGCATTGAGGTGCCCCGGGAGAGGAAAGAGAGTACAGCTGGGGTGAGATTATCTGTTTATAGCTCTGAACGACCTTGCTCATGCTTTTATTCTAGCTGATGGGCTCATTTGTGAGCACTGCAACTGATGACGACGATATATCAATATTCGTTCAGGAAATCGATTCGCGGAAGCCGTTGAGTGGACGACACAAGGAGAAGGAGAAGCGGGATTGGGATCGACAGCAGCGTGCTCTCGAGTCCGATTTCGACACATCAGCCGTCGTGCACGACGGTACAAGGCCTGGTTCCGAGCACTCTCAAGGAGCCTCGGAAGCGTCGACCATCAAGGCTAATAGGTTCTCTCCGCAAAGAGCTGGATCTTCTGGTGCAGGGAGTTCGACTACCTCTCCGACATCCACCGCGCCGTCGTCTAGGTTCTCAACTGCTTCTCGTGCTACTGTTGTCCCGGGGTCGGTTGGATCTGTCAGGGATCGGCCACTGGCAGACACCTCCACGTCCCCTCCTGCACTCTCCATGTCGCCCAACAGAGGACCCATGCTCACGAGCCAAGGAGAGGTGGAGGAACGACTGCGCAAGATGAACGAGACATTCTTGAAGAGCCTTGAAGGGTTTGGAAGCAACGCCACGAAACGGAAGGAGAGAGAACAGCGGAAGAAGGACAAGGAACGAGAGCGGGCTGTGCCCACCTCTCCGCGCAAATCCACAACTGATGCGCACAGTCGCTACCGTGGAGGTGCGGGGGTGGATGAAGAGGATGTGGACAATTTGGCTGATTACGCAGGGCGTGGTCTGTGTATTCGGTCTGCCCGTGAGCGGAGGTTGGATGATTGGAGGGAAGGGACAGATTCTGCGTCGTCGGCCTCGAATGTCGGATATCCTGGTCTGAGGCTGGGTTATGCCAACGAGTTGGGGCAGAGTGGTGATGGGGATGGAGGGGCGAGCCAGGGGTCTGAGGAGGTTATTGGGAAGATGGATCTGTATGAGGATAGGAGGAGTGGAGGGTACCGGTTCTAGAAGTCCGCGATACCCTTCGCGTGGAGTGATACTCTTGGAAGGTCCGCAACCTCAACCTGGCTCGCCGGGACTTCATGCCACCTGTCCCCGAGCCTGTCCTGGAGCAAGCATGGACACAATGCTGATGGCGGATTCTCAGTCTAGAAAGATGTGCTGGTATAAGGATAGGAGCATTCGGAGCTACACTCCTTGAACTGCGAACCAACTCTAATTTCGTTCCCATTGAGACACCACCGTCGCTCGCTGGGTGTACTCCTATCGTTATTCCTTCCCTTCTCCTTTCACAGATACGTCGATCCCAACCGCTTTTGCCGCATCTTGGAACAACCATACCTCAGTCAACGCTAATAATCAAGTCAAGGCCATCGGTATTGTGGTGTCCATTTTCACACTTTTTCACCTATGTATTCGTGCAGCATTACCTCCTTTCTGCACCATCTTGATCTCTGGCGCATTGCTCATTGAACTCATTTAGGGTTCCGTGAGACTATGTATCACTCTATTCTAACGACTATGACTCTCTACTACCCTACCCTACTCTACATACCATGTCTTTGATTTTCACTTTCGTTTTCTCTCTCTTGGTGGTCAAATCATTTGTATCTTTCTATTCTATCAAGTCTGGCTTTCATCATCTGTATACCAACCTCAACTATTCATTTTCGTAGAGCAGTTTCTCTTGCAATGTACGAATATCAAATGCAATACAACAACCTCTCACCGGCCCTTACCCACCCTTCTGCGCCCTGCCCTAATCTCACCGGATCTACTCGTCTTTCTATTCGTGGATTCTAATTTCTGGGCCTCTTCGCCTGGCCCTCCGGATCTAATGGTCGTCGCCGCTAATCGCCGTAATCAACCGTGGGCCGTGTGGCGGTGCACAACCCATATTCCCTCGCCAAGGGTAGCTTGGTGACCCAGCACTTCGGTTCTACCACCATGGTGAAAGCCTGGATTGCCCTTCTCAGCGCATTTTGCGCGACAGCAGCCGCCTACGACCAACAAGTGCTGTCTCATACTCACCAAAATGCCAATGGAATCCTCAGAAGGTTCAATATAACCGGTGGCGCGAAGGAGACCATCATAAAGATTGCCCAGGTCCGTAAATTGAGCCATTTTCATTGAGCAGTATCGGCTAAAGTCGCATATACTGGCCTAGGATCATGATTGGGACCTTTGGCATGTTGGTAAAACTCATGTCGACATTTTCTGGCGGGAGAATGGGGAGGACCTGCCTCTGGTGTTGCAAGATATCCCGCACACGACCTCAGTTTTACCCCTGTCCCCGCAGCTTTCCGTCGAATCTGTGCAGTGGAACTTGGAGACGCTGAATAACTCGACATTCCATGCAACCTACCACCCTTTGGACGAGATCAACTTGTTTTTGGAGGAACTGGCGGAGATGAACCCTGATACGGCGATGTTGCAGAGGATTGGGCTGTCCGCTGAGGGGAAGGATATCGTCGCCCTCACCATCACCAATGACGTGAAAGGTGACCGTATCTCAGCGGAGGGCAAGAAGAAGAAAAAGAAGAAAAAGGCGCCACACTTGACGGATAAGCTTGATTTTGTGATCTTGGGAGCCCAGCATGCCAGGGAGGTGAGTGGCGGACGGTAGTGCCAGTCGAGACGAACTAATTAATGGTCTTTTGCTATATTCTAGTGGGTTGCGAGCTCCACCGCGTTGTATGTTGCCCATGCCCTGACGGTCAACACGAGTAGCGATGAGCCGCACGCCCTGTCGTCCCTACTCGACGTCTACAACTTCCATATTATCCCTGTGCCAAATCCGGATGGTTACGTCTACACATGGGAGTCAGATCGTTACTGGTACAAGAATCGTCAAATTGTGGCTCCCCACTCCAAGTGTGCGGGTCTCGACATGAACAGGAACTGGGTGCGTAGCCTTTTTGCTCATGACGCCATCACGCTCATTTCATTCACAGGGTCACCACTGGGAGCCAGAGCCAGTTCCTGGACACCCAAATCCTGCAGAGCCGGTCGACCCATGCTCGCATTGGTATCCAGGCAGTCGACCATTCGAGTCCCCTGAAGTGAACAGCATTGCCAACTTTTTAAGCACCTTACATTTCCCGGTCGCCTTTGTTGATCTTCGGAGCTATGGACAAATGAGTACGCCGGCATTTGAATTTCCTGACTTTTTCTGACCCCTTTTTTCAGTCTCTTCGCCCTATTCGTACAGCTGCAAACGGGTCCCGAAGGACGGTGAAGACCAGGCCGAAGCGGCGTTTGGCGTTGTCCATGCCATCAAGGACGTCCACGAAGTGCACTTCCAGGCGGGAAGGCTTTGTGAGACGTTGTATGAGGCACCTGGAAACGTCGTTGATTGGGCATACGCTCGAGTTGGTATCAAGTACTCCTACGTCGCCCATCTCCGGGACACTGGCACGGTATGTCTTTGACGAACGTTTGCTCTCGATCACTACTGACGCTTCCTCCAGTATGGCTTCTCTCTTCCCGACAAATACATCCGACCAGTGGGCGAAGAAACCTCCGGCATGGTTCAGTATCTCGCCAAATTTATCGCCACGAAGATGGATCGCAAATTTTAGTAGATTCCCGTTCGTCGTTCGCTTTCATCATCGTCCTATGCATGCTTCTCGACCCAAAAATTGTATTTTAGCCCTGCTCTGTATTGCTATCGCTTTTTACGTAATTTATCTGCTCTGAAGGCTTTTCAACCTGGGGATTATTCTGAGCCCGTCTTTTCCGCACGCGCTCGAGGATGGCAAGGAGGTTCCAGTCGTGACTAATATCATCATCCACGTTGTAATGTGGAATCATCTGGAATGCTTCGCGCGAGGCACGACTTGGTTCGGCTGCTTGTTCGTACTGGCCGATGGCACAGAGATACCATGTATGGCGGCGAAGCGCGTGGGCGAGGTCCAGGCGGTAACGATAAGCATCAGACGGGGCGTTGCTGGCCACCGCACGGTCGACCATACGTCGGTACTGCTCGACAGATTTTAGCACGACGGGAATCGCGGCGTCGTACCTCTGCCACAGCTCATAGTAGTAGGCAATGGTATAAAGCGAATATGCGTACGACGCATCATACCCCACCGGCTCATTCTCCGCCAGCTTTCTGCGTATCTCGGCAGCCTCACTGGCAGCCTCGATGCATTTCTCATATGCGGATGCGTCCTTGGACAACCGATATACAGAGCAGTTGTGGAGGGAAAAGGCAAGTGATGCGGCGGCTTCTGGGTCTGTTGGGTTGCGAGCTACGATTTCGCGGCGGATGCATATGGCTTCCTCTACACTGGCGATGGCGTCGTCGTATTGCTGCCAGGTATGGTAGTCATCTGCAATGTTGTGGAGCGACCGTGCAAGGTCGGCTTCGAGGATGAGTGGGTTGGTTGGAATAGCTCCTTCGCTCTTGTATATGGCGAGATATCGACGCCGGATGGATATAGCTTCTAGGCCCATTGTGATCGCCTCGTCCATGCGCCGAAAGTCCGCGAGGTACATTGCGTAGTTGTGCAGCGAGTCGGCCATGTAGAGCTCGAGCGTTCCTGGTCTCGCCACGAGTTGTCGTCGGATACTGATGGACTCCTCTATAGCCTCGATTGCGTCATAGGTTCGGCTGCACCGGTGGAGGTCGTCAGCGAGGTTGTGCAACGTGCGGGCTAGGTCCGCTTCGAATTTGGCCAAACGTGGGCTGGTTTCGAGGATCTCTCTCCAGACAGCGATAGCTTGCTTGCTGAGCTTGATGGATTCTTCTTCACGTTTGAGGTTCGCTAGGTAGATGGCCTGGCTGCAGATGGCATTTGCGAGCGAGGAAAGGCGGTTGGGGCGTTGGGACTCCAGTGAGGGAGGGGTGGATTGCTCCCATTGGCGGTAGAGCTCAATAGATTGAGTGATCGGCGGCAACGCCTCCTCGTACTTTTTGCATGAGTCGTAGTGGTAGGCGAGGCTGTAGAGTGTAGAGGCGAGGTCGACGCTGTATTTTACTGGGTCGGTGGTGGCGAGCTGTCGGATGATGGCTACCGATTGTTGGGAGAATTCTACTGCTGTCGCGTGTTTGTCGTGCTTGCCCAGGGCGTATGAGTAATTGCGGAGCAGGGTGGCGTGGGTTTGGCTGAACCGCTCTGGATTCGTTAAGGCTAGCGTTTTTGTTATGTCTAGGGCCTCTGTGCTGAGCTTGAGGCAGTCGGGGTACCGTCCCCCCTCTGACAAGCAGCGTGAGAGGAGGCGGAGGGCCAGAGCGAATTCTTCTAGAACGTCTGGATCTTGGGTCCATGTGGTGATCCGGCGGTATATGACCTCTGCTTCTCTGGCGGCAGCCGTTGCTTCTTCAATTCGTAGGTTCTCCTCCAAACAGGAAGAGATCATGTGCAAAGCCTGGGCAACCCGTCGGAGACCTTGCAGTTTGTCTTCGTGGGGGGTATTTGAAGCAGAGAGGTCGGCAATCTGTTCATTAGTAAGGCTGTGTAGAGCGAGACTGTATGTATACACTGTACTCACAGATGCTGTTCTCTTGATTAAATCGATGGCAGTGTGGCAACTTCCCAGGGAACCAGTGAGTTCCAACAACGGCCTCGATTTAGAAATCACCACATCGTCGAACAGGGTGACGAGTGCTTCATCCATTATAGACAGCGCAATTGTATGAGCGCTGGCATACTTACACGAATACCAGAGCTCTATGCTGACGTCTTGTCTGGTTAACGGTGGGATATCTGGTATGTCGAAGATGCCCCAGTCGCCTTCTGTGTATCCGAGGCCAGGGACGTTTAGGTGGATGAGTTGGTTCTGGATAACAAGGAGGAGTGATCGTAGAAGCCTTGAATGGGAGAGCTCCAGGTCTATTCGATACGGGGACGGTGCGCGTTCAGTCAGAAACCCCCGAAGCGATGGGTCCACAAGCAAGACTGGGACCTCCTGGTCGTCCTGGCCCTTGATCAAAGGGCGAAGTACGTTCAGCACTTGCTCTACCTCTGCTGCTGAGACGCCGTCAGCGGATAAAAGAGGGACGAGCGCCTTCACAGGAAGTGGTTCCTGGAGAACACAAAGGGCGCCGAATACAATTTGGTATCCGATTGCAAGTTCCGCACATCTTCCGGTATTCGAGAGGATCTGGAGGAACAGAGCGTCTTCTATTTCGTTCATGTGCCCTGGGGCTTCAGTCTGGGCGCCCAGTGGTGGGTTTCTCTCTGAAACGTCCGAAAGGCAAATATCCGCGACACGATCTGCCAAGGCTTCCTCGTCGCCAATGACGGCTTTGAGTCGCGATTGGGGCTTCCCTGGAGTTACAATCCAGACGCTGAGGTTAGTTATTACATGGTTAGCCTAGGTAATTCACAAGACGAACCAGCCTCTTTCGACATCCGTATATGAAAGGAGCGTTCGGGATCGAGCTCTGATTGACTCTCTGCGGACTCTCTGCAGCCAGATGCTGGCAAGATCGCACTCAGAACACTTTGAGTTAGATTTGGATATGTACTCACAACCGCTGATTCTGTGCCCTCGAGCTGGCTTCCTTGAAATAGAGCTAGAGAAGCTTGCCAGATGGACAATCGAGGGAGACGTGTTGAAATGGCGACATAACACATTTCAGGCCACGTGGTGACGCGTTCGTGACCTAAATGAGCCCCTGAGTTCTGATTCATGAATTTCAATTGACGCATTCATTGTCACTTTGTCTGGCCACTCGAATCGGCTTGGGGTAGGACTGTCTAGTAAACAGATACTGCGTCAAACACAAGTATGTTCGAGTGCCAGGTGGAAGGCTTGTAATATAGACAAGTTCTGCGACTTCAATGTTATTTGCCACTTCCATGATGTTCCTCAGTCCATTCGTACTATAGACCTACTGAGCACTCAGTAATCCTTATACTAATCCTTGTTTACTGCTTACTACCCAGATTTTCATCCACTGTCGGCCTTTCTCGGACACGTCGTTTACGCACACCCTCGAATAACGCGAGGAAGTTAAGGTCCGCAGCAAGATTGTCGTCCGAGTAGGCCTGTTGTGCAAGAGCATTGTACATGTCACGACATGTGTGGCTAGGGTCGGCTGCTTCGTCGTACTGGCCAATGGCACATAGGTACCATGCGTGTCGGCGCAGTGCATGGGCCAGTTCCAAGCTGTAGCGAAATACAGAGTACCGAGTGTTGTTGGCCAAGCCACGGTCGATCATCCGCCGGTATTGATTAGCAGCCTTGATCACCGCGAGGATCGCACAGTCGTATCTCTGCCACTCCTCATAGTAGTAGGCAATGGTTGCAAGGGACGCCGCGTACAATGTTTCGAATGCCTCCGCGTTTTCTTCCGCCAGCTTTCTGCGTATCTCGGCGCACTCACTTGCAGCTTCAATAGATTTCTCGTACCCTGACGCGTTCGCAGACAGCTGGTATCTAGAGTAGTTGTGGAGGGAGACGGCGAGGGATGAGTTGTACTCTGTGTTTGCTGGGTCGCGGTCTACAAGCTTGCGGCGGATTTGTACGGCCTCTGTAACGCTTGCCACGGCATCCTGGTACCGGTCGCAGGTGTAATAATGGTCCGCAATGTTATGGAGTGACCACGCGAGATCGGTTTCAAGAACAATCGGCTTGATTGGAATAACTCCTTCGTTTCTGTATATCGCGAGGTACCGGCGTCGGATGGATATAGCTTTTAGGCCCGCTGTGATCGCCTCGTCCGTGCGCTTCAGGTCCGCAAGTAACGCCGCATAATTGTGCAGTGAGTCGGCCATGTGTACCTCGAGCGTTCCCAAGCTCCCAATGCTCGTCTCCACAAGCCGGCGGCGGAGGCTAAGGGATTCTTCTATTGCCTCGATGGCTTCGAGGTTTCGGTCACAATTGCGTAGATGGTAAGCGAGGCTGTGTAGAGTGTATGCGAGGTCTGCCTCGATTCTCGCATGGCGTACTATCCCATCTTCAAGAATTCTCCTCCAGATAGCGATGGCTTCTTTGCTACGTCTGATAGACCTGGACGTGTGTTTGGTGTTGGCGAGATAGATAGCCTGGTTTGCCAGTGCTCCTGCTAGGGAGGAGAGGCGGTTGGCGCGCTGCAACGGGGATGAAGATCGTTCCCAACGACGATAGAGCGCAACGGATTCGTCGCCTACTTTCAGCGCCGCCTCATTCTTTTCGCATGTGTTGTAATGGTAAGCAAGGCTGTAGAGGGACGAGGCGAGGTCTATGTCGTATGTTTGGGGATGCGCGGCGGAAAGCTTTCTGACAATTGCCACAGCCTCTTCCGCGAGTTCCACGCCTAATTTATGTTCGCCTTGTGCTTGTAGTGCATATGAGTGGTTGCGGAGGAGTGTGGCATGCGTTATTTCGAACCCGTGTGGGTCAATCGATGTGAGCTCTTTGGCAATGCCCAGAGCTTCTTTGCTGAGATTTAGATACTCCTCGTGGTGCCCAAGCTCTGAGAGACATCGCGAAGAGAGCCGCATGGCAAGGGCCATTTCCTCCTTCATTTTGGGGTTTGTGGTGCACGTAGTTATGCGACGATAGATTGAAATCGCTCCTTTAGCGGCTGTGCTCGCTTCATCGATTCGCAGGGCGTCATCCAAGCAACATGATATCACATATAAAGACTGGGCAACTTCCCTCAAGCCATGTACATGGTCTTGCGTAAATGTCGACTCAAGTCGAGATTTAATCTGTGAGTAAACAACCAATTAGCTGCGAACCTTGGAGTAAAACCCAGTAGAGCCTTCACATGAGGCTTGAACCCACCAAGGATGACATCATGATCAACTGGACGCCAGTAAGACAGCTGCCCATTGAGGAGGTGATTTCCAAGAGTGCTCTTGAGTTCGACAATACCACAGTGTCGAGAAATGCATCGAGTGGCGTGTGCTTCAAGGATACAGCCGTCGCATAGGCGCCGGCATGTTTGCAGGCATACCAAAGCTCCTCGGGGATATCTTGTTTGTCCAATAACGGGATAGCGGGGACCTCGAAAATGTTCCAATCACCCGTGGTATACCCCAGAATTGGGATATTTACATAATCGAGTTGCGTATGGATCACCGTGAGGAGGTGCTTAAAAAGCCTCGAGCGATGGATCTCGGGGTCTATACGATACGGCGAAGGTGCACGTTCCGTAAGAAAGGTTTTAACGGAGGGATGGATGAGGGGGATGTGGGTATTTGGGTGGTTCATCTCTTCGGTATGCATGAAAGCCTGAAGCCGAGTTAACTCTTCCTCCAACTTTGTCACTGTTACTCCTTCACCAGCCAAAAGGGAAGCAAGCCCTTTAAGAGATAGTGGTGGCTCCTGGAGAATACAGAGAGCGCCGAACACGGTCTTGTAGCTGTGTATGGATTCCTCGCTGATCCCGATTTGTTTAACGAGTACTCGAAGGAAAACAGCATCCAGATCCCTGTTTCCACCTTTCTGAGCCTCAATTAGGATCTTGAGTGAGGGAAACTCCTCTGGGATCTCCGAGATACAAAGTCCCGCGACATACTTTGCCAGGGCGTCCTCGTCATCAAGCAAGGCATTTAACCAAGACAGCGGCTTCCCTGGAGTTGTGATCCACAATTTAAAGTTAAATATTGCATTTTTGGTGTGAACGGCATGGGACACCAACCGGGCACTGTCAGCATTGGTGCAAATAGTCCTCAAGGGTCGCCAATCAGGATGACAGATGATTCTTCAGATTACGAAGGGATAATCAAGACGTAGTGCAGTTTGACTGGAAACCTCCACTAACCGCTTCTGGATATGTGAGCTCAAGCCGCTTTCAGTGTGCAAAGATAGCTGAAGGAACAGACGAGGAAGTAGATCGACACCGGAGCGATGCTACTGTTTGTATCGATATTCAATGGGAATGCTGACGCCTCGTGACTCGAATCGGATATTGCCGATGAGACGTCCTTTCGTTGAAGTTCCACGTCTAACCCTCATCCGAAACTTGAACCGATATATTCTTCAGAGGTAAGGGATTACTTTAAAGTCAACAAATTATTGGAAACCGCCAACATCAGGGACCAGGTGGACCGCCCTTTCTTCTAATCCGCAACTTCAACAAGGCATGGAACAACTTCATAGGCCGCAGTTCGCCCAATAGTTCTAGCCCCTGAAGCTGTAAGAGGGCGCCGTAGCATCTGCAAGCCTCTCCACTCGAGCCTTCGGCTTCGGCGTACTGTCCCAGCACACAGAGATACCATGAGTACTGACGTAAGCACCGGGCCAATTCCAATCGATGCCGTCGGTGAGTTGAATTGAGATCGTTCGTCCCACTCCCCCCTATCACGCGGCGAAGGATATCTATGGCCTCCTTTACCACAGGAACTGCTGCCTCGAAGCGCTCGCATGAAGCCAAATTCAGGGCTGTGATATGAAGCGACTCTGCAAGATCAGTCTCGAACATCACTGGCTCCGCCGCTGCCAATGGTCGCAGGGTCGCAACAGCTTCTTGCCCGAACGTAGTGGCCATGTTATACTGCCCTATTTTCGACAAATACGTCGAGAAGTTGTGCAGTGAAAGGGCGAGGGACGAGACCGCTTCTACATCATCTGGCTGTTTGGTTACCCAGAGACGTCGGAGAGCAATTGTTTCTTGAACGGCCATGATAGCTTGGATGTAGTCTTCGCAGGAGTAGTAGTCCTGCGCGATGTTGTGGAGGGACCTGGCAAGCTCGACTTTGATGTCGAAAACGTCAGGCGTAGAATGTCCAACTGAGAGAGCGGTAGCGAGCATCCTTCGTCGAATGGAGATCGCTTCTTTCGCGGTGGATATTGCCTTGTCATAATCACCGCAATCTGCGAGGTGAAATGCGCAAGTGTGTAAGGACTCTGCGAGGACCGAGTCGAAGGTGGTATTGTTCCATGCCGCGAGACCCCTGCGGATGTCGATAGATTCTGTGATAGCGACAATGGCCTCATCTTGCCGATTGCAGAAGGAGTAGAATGTGGAGATTACATGTAAACCGCGAGATAGGTCGGCCTCGTGCTTGAGTTTCCAATGGAGGGATTGGGTGCCATCGAAGGTTGCTAAGATGTCCCGCCAGATGCCGATGGCCTCTTTTACGCGATCAATCGCACCGTTGAAGAGTTCTAGATGACCTAAAAAGATGGAGCCGCTGAGAATCGAATTCGCAAGGCTAGAGAGACGGTTTGAGCGAGGGATGGCGGTCTCAGTAGCCCACAGCCGGTAAATCTGCGTGGCTTCGTCGATCAAAGGGATTGCTTCGGCGGCTTTTCTGTTCAAGTGGTGGTGGTATGTTAAGCTATATAGCGCCCCTGCGAGAGCGACATTACTGTTCTTTGGGGCTGTGGTGGTAGAAAGGCGACGTAGGATGCTCAGAGACTCGTGAGCGATGTCGAGCGTCAGTGAACGTAGGCCGTTCTTCTCGAGTGCAAAGGAGTGGTTGCGGAGAATTGAAGCTAATGTCATTTCGTACCGATTTGCGTCGATCTTGACCAGTCCTCTCGCAATATCCAGGGCCTCTTCGCTGGATTTGAGGTATAGGTCGTGATGCCCGACCATATCCGACAGTGACCGGGAGAGCAAGCGTAAAGAAAGGGCGAGGTATTCCTTGACTTCCAGGTCTCCCGTCTTTTCGGCAACGCGGCGAAAAAGGGATACGGCTTCCGTGACAGTGACTACGGCCTCCTCCACCCGTAAGGCCTCCTCCAGGAATGTGGATATGTCGTAGAGCGATATGGCAGCATCCCGGAGTATCTTCATAGATGCAGCCGTTGATCCAGACTGGATAACACGGTAGGGAGGTAAGTCGAAAACACGGCGAAGCACAGCATAAAATCCCGTACCAGTAGTAACTGCTGTAGCGAACGGACATCAAAGACTTCACCCAGAGATGCTGTAGCCTCCAATAATGGTCGGAGCTTGGAGGACAGCACATCTCTAGTCAGTCCTAAGAGGGATTCGCTGGCCGTTGACGCAGATAAAAGTGCAATCAAATGGGTGCCCAGAAACCTGCACGCATACCGCAGTGACTCGGACATCTGGGTATTGTGGATGGGTGGTATGTCTGGGACTTCGTATAATGACCACTGGCACTCCGTGTATCCCAGGATTGAGACATTCTCTGGAGTCAGTTGCTCTTGGATCGTGATCAGAATCAACTGTAAGAGTTTAGAGTTCTCCGCTGCGAGGTCGATCCGGTAAGGCGATGGTGCGTGTTGGGTGAGGAATTCCAGGGACGTTGGATCGATAAAGCAGATGGTAGAATTGGTGGAAGGTCCTGATTTCCAGAATAACGACTGATAACGCGTCCATGTCTCGTCGAATGTATCTTGCGTCACACCTAGACGCCCATAAAACGAGATAATTCCGTTGGACGATAGTGGTTCACGTAGTACGCACAAGGCGCCGAGAATTGTCCAGTCAGTTCTCCATATTTCCGAGTCCGTGTCAAGGCTTAATGAGCCTAGTGATTTTAAATAGAAATTGTTCTGTTCTTGGCTAGTTTTCCCCGTCCATGCGTTCTTTTTCGCAACGACAGTTTCGGGGGTTTCTGATTTGGCGGAGCTTAGCATCGGTGTGGTCGCCTATTTCGTAGTATGGGAGGACTAAGCAGCTACGTGAGCTTGCCAGGCACACTTTAGAGACTGGATATCGTGGAACAAGAAAACGAGGTTGGAGCCTTTCGGGCGACATAAATGAACAGCAATCAGCATGTGGTATTTATTAGCGGTTTCGCCTTACCGTAACGGAGTAGCTGAGATCACAGCTGATCGCGTGCCCTAATGGGGGTCAAAGAAGTTGAGACTGTGAAGTACTTGACCACTGACTAGTGCTAAGTTGGCGTCAAGTGCAATGAGACTCGCAACAGTGACACTGACAGTGAGAAAGTCTTGGCTCATAGTCACGCGAAGCTCACGTGCACTTCGAACTTACGCGTAGAACGAAGTAATAGCCCCTGAGTGCTGTCCAGTTCCAGGTAGCATATAACAGCTGACTGGTTGCCCAAGGCTAGACAACCTGTCTACCATTTACTCAAGAGGTGCCCGTAATTGTCATGGTATAATACACACCCTGCTGTAGGCCCTTTCGGGTATCAATACAAAAAAACTGCAGGCTGATTGGTAAGGCACAGGCGACAGCGTCGTTGCATCGTCGGTCGACATTTCCGTCGCAGTTCCATTCATTGGATATGACGGAAGTTTTGAAAATTTCGTAGTTCTTTGTCCATTTGCTTTCCAATCTCTTGCACATAGCCGCGATGGAGGCAGCCAATGACGGTCCTTGGGAGTCAAGCAGTAGAGTATTATTGTCCAGCAAAGCCTCCGAGTCTCTAGAGGCCAGATCAGGTATCTCCTTCCCAGGGGTTTGTTAGCACAGAGAGACTACAGGCCCCGACTTGGCGAGACTGGGCTGATATCTCCGTGAAGAATTCGAACTGTCAACAAGGGGCGATGGTTGAAAGTGGAGGAAAGTTGACCTCAATCCTCGTGGCGAACGCGTGCCCGTTGCGGTACAAACCACCTTCCTCATCTACTCTCTTCGTCATTACGACCACAAGGCGTCTACTTCTACCTTCTACATCTACGGAAGATTGGAGTGGGGATCGGTACCAGTACCCGAAAGTTAACGTGAAAATCTGGAAGGACTACGATTCGCCGAAGTGTCGAAGATACATACGAGCATCTTGAAGCTACAGCGTCAATTGTCCGGCGCCGAAGCAAGTAGATTTAACGATGGTTCTTTGGGCGGTAGCTTCGCAGGTCGCTCTGGTGCTGGGTACACTGCTCGTTGCCCATCCTGCAGTTGTGCGAGCATGGTTCAGGGTTTCGTGTGCTGGTGTTTTAGTTGAAGGTATGTCATACTCTCTGTCAGAGTTTCTTGCTTTCGCGACTTACTTTCACTGTCCAGAACGAGTCGATCCAATTCGTTTTCCAGGTGTCAACGTACCAAGTCAGCACGTCCATGTGAGTATCGCCGATAGCTAGAACCTGCCAATTTCTCTTATACGCGGAACCTTGCTAGACTGTTCACGGTGCCAGTGGTGAGTCGGTTCTGCCGAGGTGGACTTTCTGCTCAGCTACTTATGATTCTACGACCCAGACTTCCATACCAACAGCACGTTCGAAAGTCTGCGAAGGTCCGAGTGTACGAATTGTCAGGTTAAAGAGGTGCGCCGATACCACAATGACGTACAATTATCTGTGTTGACCTGTTGAACGTTAGGATCTGTCAAATTATTGTGCGTAAATCCCAACTCAATCTCTCCAAGTGTTGACTAACCGTCGAATGTAGGGTTCCCCAAGCTCTATTTCCGCGATCCAACGAACGACAACGTCGAACCAGTACCCAACGGAGGTGCGTGTGCTACATCACCGTCGCAATGATCCCGAATCCACGATGCCTCCGCCATAGGTCTCCTCGTGTACTACCAAAACCGTGGCAGTCAGGATAGATCAAGTAACGGAACAGGCTTGAGGGCGTTCCCGCCAGGGTTTAGGATGATGAGCGGAGACCCCGCGAGACGATCGCGGAAGTAGGTGGCTACCACACGTGAACCAGGGATGAAATTGACTAGCTCCAGGCGTCCGCGTATGGAAGGATCTCAAGCCGAGCTTCGAGAACGTGCACTTCAGTGGTCATGCCTTCGGTACCCCGACAATGAAGGATACGACGATGAAGGTTCGTTTTCTAGGTCCAGCCTTAGTATTTACTTCATTAAGTGTTTACTCTTACTCAGGGCGGGGCTTCCCTACAACCGATTGCGAAGTAGGTGTTGGGGTTCGGTCTTGTTGGTTGTGGGCTGATCGACATGAAGTCAGGGTTCAATGCACGTATACATATGCCGGCGTGCTGGGACGGCAGGGTAAGTCGCTGTGGGGGATCTTCTGTTGTCTCTACTCATCTTTGGCTCCAGAACAACGACTCCCCGGACCACATGGCGCACACGGCATATCTCTCTGGCCTGGACAACGGTAGCTGTCCTGGGTCACACCCGGTCGGGCTGATGAAGCTATTCTATGAGGTAAAATCCGTTCGCCGAATTATAGTCCTAATCTTGTCGCTGATTCCCTTCAGGTAACGTGGGATGTGCACCACTTTGCAGATAGATGGACACCAGGAACCGATAACTGGCCATTTGTATACTGTGCGTAGTTCTGCTGTCCATTTCGAGATATTTTTGACTAACTTGTGACCTCAGCTACCGGGTGAGCTCCTCGCATTACTGGTACTTCGTTACCAGCTAGCTGATTCCGCTGAAGCGACTCCTCTGGTTATTCATGGCACGGGGACTTCCTGAATGGTTGGGACACTGAGTAAGCTGGTGGCCAACTCCGTGGGTGTATCTACACCGCCTGACTTCACGAATGTAGGGTACTCCAAAACGCGATTGACAATTGCAACAATCCTGGCGATGCCACTGGGTCCGGTGATACCTCGGCCTGCCGTTTTTTAACTGTGATTCCTGGAGAAGAGGCGAATAAATGCAGGATAAGGCCTGCATTCGACGAGGATGTTAATGGGGTTAATGGAACTCTATCGATGCTTCCAGGGTGGGTGATTATATTCTCTCAAGTTCCGGATGGGATCTCATAGTAATTTCTCAGATGTAATCCTGTCCAACGCGGCCCCGTCGACGCACTTTTGTATACCGAAGCCGACTGCCCCTTCGAGGTCCCCCTTCCGCAGCCTATTCCAAGAACGAATGGATCTGTAGTCATTGCGCCTCCCGAGGATGATAATGACCCTGGGGCCGGAGCTGGGGACGACAACCAAGTCGTTCTCAGTCGATCGAGTCAACGTTGTCGCTTGAAGCGTGGAGCGAGGTCTTGGAATCTCGTAAGGGCATAAAATATACACTTCTTCGGTATTGTTACTGGTGATATTGACGATTTTGCTTTATAATGACAACACGAATGACAATTGGAAGAGGAGCCCCAAGCAAGAGAAATTAGAATTAATACCCAGGTTTCCCTATTTTCGGCTGAATTCTGGTTAGAGGGGGGGTGGTAGAAAGGTGTGAGCTCTTGGATTACATAAGTAGGAGCAGAAGAGAGCGCAAATGCTGGAGAAAGGCAGGCAAAGCATGGCAGATCAATGGCACTACGTCGGCAAAAAGAAGGACGAGTATCGTTAGCTATTGCCATTACTGAGTAGGTGTAACGGGTTCCACGGGAAATGTAGGGAGTCTTGACTGAGTTACTTACTACTATTTTACTTCAGTGATTAACTTCCATCGTAATGACGATTCACCGGGTATCTGGGTAAGTCGTTAGCCGGAATGGCTAATGCGATCGCGCCCGTCCGATGAACTCGGGCACGGCTTAGCTTTGACCGCATGGAACGTCATTGAAGTGAAACCTAGACCATGCTGACATTGGTATGCTTGCGTTAATCTTCGTTCCCAATCATGAAGATGATGAAGCAAGCGGGCCAATGCCACTCGAGGCCGCCTTTCCAGCAAAATTTGCAGTTGGCAACCTGTCTCATTTTAAAGCGTGAATAACGGTATCTGCTTTTATCCATCCGTATATGATTCAGCGGACCTGCTGAGTGCGTACAACCACCTGCAATCCATTCCACTCGACGGCGGTATCCTCATACCGAGAGATTAAAAGCAAGACGAGCAGGCTAGACCTCCATCCTGTCTCGACTTTCATCACCACCGGCTTCTCCTCGCCAGTACAAACTAAACGATGTCTCAGCCACGGTCCCGTCCTTCCTTTCAGCCCGAAACATCGCTTCAGACCAAAGTTTCGACGCTAACGCCACGATCTTCGTTGACATTCGTCGATAATTCCAATGGAGAAAAAAATCCAATACGGTCTCGCCGGACGTCATTTACGCCAACCGTCACCCTTGAGCCGGTACCGCTCGATCAAGTGCTCGCTCAGGATGAAGAAGCCATAACACGCTACGGTGGGGATTTTTGCCCCGACCCACCACCAAAATCGCCGCTGGCAAGGACTTTCTCTGTAGCAACACAGCAGGCAAAGGATCCGCACCTGGTAGACTGGGACGGTCCAGACGATCCTTCGAATCCACAAAATTGGAGCAACTCGTACAAATGGATGGTGACCGGCATCTGCATTCTCCTCTCCCTCAATGTGTGAGTCCAATTCAAAGTTCTATTTTCCTCGGACTGATCTTTTTATAGAACATTCGCATCCTCAGCGCCATCATCGGCGGTTGTGCATATCATGCGTCAGTTTGAAGTGTCGAGAGTGGTAGCAGATCTTACTACGACAATGTTTCTGGTGGGATACTGCATCGGGGTACGTTTCTCGATACGCCCTTTCGCATTCCATAGGTTCACTCACTTTATATTCGTCAGCCGTCATTTTGGGGACCAGGGAGCGAGCTGTTTGGTCGAAGACCAATTTTCCTTCTCGCGATGGTTTCCTACACCGCTTTCATTCTCGGACAAGCATTGGCTCCTAACATCGAAACCCTTTTGGTGACGCGGTTCTTGTCGGGGTTTTTTGCCTGTGCGCCTCTGACAAACTCTGGAGGTTCGTTCCAAATTCCATCCGGTGAAGAGCTGATTCCTCACATTGCATTTTTGTTAGGGGTAATCGCAGATATTTGGTCGGCACAAACAAGAGGGCTGGCAGCGAGCCTATTCTCTGCTAGTGTTTTCCTTGGACCAGTACTTGGACCTATTGTTGCCGGATAGTGAGTACAAACCACCAAGTCAAGCGGCCAAGGTCTCATCGTATAATGCGCAGCATCGTCGAGAGTTCTCTATCGTGGAGATGGGTATTCTGGGTTATGATGATATTCGCAGGTGCATGCACCGCGATCATGATACCTCTGTTCCCAGAAACATATGCGCCGGTGCTTCTTCTTCAAAGGGCCAAGCGACTCCGAAAGGAACAGCCAGAGAATCACCAGAAGTTATACGCTGAACACGAAAACCAGGATTGGTCATTTAAAGGCGTCGTCCGTCGTACCATCATGCGTCCGTTTTCGATGCTGCTTCAAGAACCAATCCTGGTCCTTGTTACTGTCTACCTATCCTTGGTCTATGGACTACTTTATGCTTGTGAGTTAAATCTTCGTCAAAATTGTCAAATCTTACCTTCGGCTATCCAGTATTCTCGGCCTTCCCAATCATCTTCATCAGCGTACGAGGCTTCACTATTTCACAAAATGGGTTGATCTTCATCGGTGTTGGGATTGGGACGACTATTGGCTCTCTTGTTAACGTCTGGGTGTCAAGAAACTATCCCGCACTTATCGAAAAATGGCGAGGCTTTCCACCGCCAGAGGAGCGCCTTTATGCTGCAATGATTGGAGCGCCAACTCTCGTAATTGGCGCTTTCTGGCTGGGTTGGACCGGAAACTACGCCAGCATTCCGTGGTATGTTCCAGGCCTGAGCACTATCGTCGTCGGTGCAGGAATCAGTATGATTTTCATGTCGTTTTTGGTGAGTATAATCTTCGTTTTACAAGACGCAATCCTGATCAGATAATGGCGATAGACATACTTGGTGGACACTTACCTCATGTATAGTGCCTCTGCTCTCGCTGCCAACACCATCGTGCGCTCCGCAGTTGCAGCAGGGTTCCCATTGTTCACTGTTCAGATGTTCACCAACGTAAGCAATCGAACTTGAATGTGACTCTCGCTGCCACCGTTCTTACAATTCTTCTCTATCAGCTCGGAATCAACTGGGCTTGTTCGCTTATTGGCTTCCTTGCCTTATGCTTCTTGCCGTCTCCATTCTTGTTTTACAAGTATGGTGCCATCATTCGAGCGAAGAGCAAATTTGCTCCCTGTCTGGACCTGGTCATCGCGAAAGAGTTTGAGGCGGAGAAGAGCAAACTCACGGACAGTTCCGTCTAAAATTAATGCGCACCGACGCGTCAGCTTTCCATCGACATCTTATTTTAGCGTTCGAACATTCGCACCTCAAAGCATATCGACAGTCAAGCAACATTACACTATACCCACATCATCGAGTAGACTATTGTAACGACAGACAACTAATGTATTAACGAACTAAAATGAATACTAATCAAGGTTTTGACATCCATGTTGAGGGTTTTGGCTTTTCTTGGTGCGCCTCCAACTGCTAATGGACTCTAGTAACCGAACTCCATTCAATATTTCAGTGTAGTAATCTCTTTCAGCGGGATAGGTCAACCACAGCTGATCCAGGATTTCGCGGGCTTCATTCGCTGGACCCGCCGTCTTGTCAAACTGACCCATCCCAAAGAGACACCACACATGAGCACGAATGGACAGCGAGAGCAGCAGCCGAAGGGTACTATGCCCTTTAGATACAAGAGCTCGATAACGGCCCGCTGCTTCCAAGGTGCAAGGCAAAGCTTCGCCGTAGAAACCGCAGGTGTTCAACCAGACACCAAGTCTATAGAGTGCGTCCGCGAACTGTTCCTCCAGTTTGTGGTTAAGGGGATTTGACTCCACTAGCGCCCTTCGTACGGTCACAGCTTCTCTGGCGGGTATGACTGCGGCCTCGTGCTTCCCCATCTCTCCGAGGTAGAAGGCGTGATTGTACAACGTGTCGGCGAATAGGGAACGCGTTTGTATGTCGGGATCATCGTTGGCGAGCTTGTCAAACTGTTTGCGCAGGATGCTCACAGCTTCCTGTTTCGCAGCTACAGCCAAGTCGAGCCGGCCGTTCGCCCTGTGGAAGTATGACAGGTTGTCGACCCCTCGGACAAGATAGGCCTCGTGCTCGCGGGACTCTGGAAATGAGGCTATCAGGTGTCGCAGCATCTTCACCGCCTCGGTACATGCTTCAACTGCGTCTGCGGGCTTCCCCGAGGAGCTAGAGTAGCTTGCAAGGTTCATAAGGGAATCGATGAGGTCTATCTCGGTTTCGTCTTCATTGTTGGGTAAGGCGATCGCACGCCTAACCTCGACGGCTTCTTTGATCGTGTAAATGGCTGCGTTATTGTTCTTGGTTTTGCTGTATTGGTCGGCAAGCATGTGCAGCGTGCACCCTATTTGAGTCTTGCAGTCACCGGGATTGGAAGAGTCGAGCTCGCGCCATATGGTGAGAGCCTCTAGGCAGGACGAGATAGCGTCGTCCCGCCTGCTCAAGGATGCGTCCAAGTAGGAAACGGTGTCGAGGGTGTCCGCTAGCATCTTTCTGCGCCAATTGGTTGGGTTTCGTGCAACCCATGTTCGATAGAGAACCAATGACTCCTCGCTACTCGGAAGCGCTTCTTCAAACTTCCCCGACATCTCGAGCCGGTATGCAAGAGCGTAGAGGGACGTCGCTAGGTGAACTTCGTATTCGACAAAGTTCACTTTGATAAGCCTACGAAATATCTCGACGGAGTCGTTCGCGATCTCTATTGCCTTCGCGTGGTCCTCCTCTATGCGGTAACATAGATTTCGAAGCATGGTCCCCAGGGTTGACTCGAAACGCACGGGGTCTTCCTCCACCAACGATCGCGCGATATCCACTGCTTCTTCGCTGGCTTTCAAACGCTCGTCCTTTCGACGAGCCTTGGAGAAGCACTTGGACTGAAGACGAATAGAGAAAGCAAGTCCCTCTCGTATTGTTGGGTCGGGGTCGAAGTCAGCCATCTCCCTGTAGATGGACACGCATTCAGTGACGATGGTTAGGGCTTCCTTCGGGCGCTTCGCATCCAAAAGGCAGGCTGCTATACAGTACATTGCTTGAGCTATGATTGGGAAGCACTGCAATGATCCTCTGGTCGGATTCATCATACTCTGCGTCTCCTCTTTGAGTCTTTATCGCCTGAAAAATGTTGAATGAAAGGCTTACCGGCCCACCCCACGCCCTAAGCTTCCCAAGATCCATCACACCCCCAACAGCAACCGTGAATTCCAATATCTCGCGAGGTTTGGCCCATATTACGTCATGGATAAGTGCTTTATGGGGTTCCTCGAGGCTCTCGTAGTCGAGCTCAAGAAGATGATCGACCAAAAACCGGGACGAGTAACATAGGTCCTGAGGAATGTCCCCCTTTGGTATCACTGGTATTTCCGGGATATCGAAAACCTTCCAGTTACCCTTTGTGTACCCGAGAACTGGGTACGATGTGGTGTTGATGTTTCTCTGTAGAGAAAGAAGTTGCAGTCGGGATATGTTTGCATGATGGAGTTTGGGGTCCAGCCGATAAGGGTGCGGTGCTCTTTCGACAAGGTACAATGAGATGGATGGACTTGATAGGCGAATCAAGGGCTCCGAGTCCTCGAGCTGAGTGTAGTGGATGAAACTCCGAAGGGAATTGCATATCTGGGACGCTGATTCTTCTGTCAAGCCATCTGCGCTACAAAGGGAAGCGAGGGCCTTTATCGAAATCGATTCCTTCAGGACTAATAGGGCCCCGAGAACCAGACTGTACAGCAGCAAGATCTCTGAATCAGAACCCACTCGCGCAGAGAGGACCTGTAGATAGCTTTCGTCAGAGGCCGCGATGTCGAACTCCATCATTTCGAACGGCTCCAGCTCCCCCCTGTGGGATAGGTGATGCGTTCTTCCCTCGTTGTCTACGACAGTTGTACTGCTTGTTGCATGGGATAAACCTCCTATAGGTTGTGCAGATGAAGATGGTATGAAGCCACGGCAACACCGATAAGGGCAACCGCATACCAACAGTAGAGGGAAGGGGCGGAGAAAGCCCTGTTATTCCCATAGAGTTTCGATCCGAGAGGTGCACAATGGATATAGAATCCCTGTGTGATAGGATGTTATGTGTTGGCTCTTTGACGCAGGAAGGATCTGAGCTCGCAGGTGGTAGCAGTTAATGGGAACAGACAACTCGAACACAGCCATTTAGAGAAATATGATGTTGAGCTGCCGATAATGAATTCAGACAGAGTGCCGGGCCGGCCTCGACAGCAAGAGATTTGATTCGAAAAGGGTTTCATGAGCAATGCAATTCAAGGAACAAGGAATATGATGGGGGAATAGATATCTACAGACGCTAGCTGGACTCCAGAGCCCAAAAACAAATCTACGGTGTAAGTTACAATCCCTCTTTTTTACCGATAGCAGCCATAAACCTAGAGAAAGTGACGAATACATTTCCGGGTTCTTTTCGTGGCGATAGAAACGACCTTCACCATGTTGAGCGCAATCAGCGAAGAATCCGAACAGGGACATAATCCAGTTATTCTTGACCTCATCGAACTCGGAGGGGATGCCACTCAACAAGCTCATCATACCCTGACCGCGTCTAAACAAAACACACTTCCAGCGATGCAGGTATTCTCTATCCTCGAGAAAAAGAGCCCAATCCTGCGCATTCAGGAGGGAGTGGAACGCGCTTGATCTTCTCTTTGAATCTATAGCGAAGGCAACCCCATATAAGAATATAGAAAAACGATTCAAGGTCGTGACGGTTCGACCACACACTGATAGCTCAAGAGCCATGAAAGGGATTGCTTCAGTTCGACGGTGATCGTTAGACTCCGGTGGTTGGTCGTCCTCCTCAGGAATAGCCATGTCCCAGTCGTTCAGAACTCCTCTGACAGTGTGGTCCCATCTTCGTTCTCCCTCCGGTGGACCATCAGGTTGTTTTCGCTCAAGTCTCGGTGGAGAACCTTGCCTGATTTCCAAGCCGCATGGTGACCTGTTCGTGAAAGGGTCAGAATTGAAATGCAACGCTTGCGAAAGTTGAGCATTATATTTGACGCAGTCTAACCAAGCTTTCTTGGATTCTTCGATATTGTTGACCTCCCATAGCTTGGTGTACACTTGACCTGCAATTACATGAAGAGAGCGTCGATCGAATGAGGGGATCTGGCCAAGCGGGAGGTCCATCTTGGTCCAGGGAAATTCCAAGTCCTCGAGTGTGTAGATGGCACTGAATCGGACGTGAGGGAGATGCTCATGCCACTTCGGATCAAGCTTCTCTATTAAGCGCTTGATAATACTGTGCTCCTGCGGCCGAGAGATAGGTTCGCCAGCTGAGCTTGAGAAAAAGATTTTCGATAACTGGACCCTCGTGTTCTAGTGATGCAAGTAGGACTTTGGTCAATACTCCACAGGTTGAACGACCATTCAAGGACACACCAATAACTGAGGATCAACACCTCCTGTCCGGGTCAATCGAACGAAGTCAGCGTTCTCGCAAGATCACGCTCGTTCAATGGCCTGACATCCTGACTCGAAAGGACTGATCCTGGACGAGTTTCCTGGATGGGGAGCGGTACAGCTTCCTATCGAGCTGAAGAGGGCAACATATTACAGTTGCCCCCCGGGTTTCGCATCGGAGAACCATTCCGATACCAGCTGTGAGGAAACCGGCGTAGGGAGAACGCTGTATTCCCAAGGTGAATATCGTGCAAGAATCGCCTGAATTTCGCCACATGTATTATGATCTCAACAGGAAAAACTGAGCCTGCTTAAAAAAGGTAGATTTGACTGGCTATGAAGATGGTTCGTATTGACCCCAAGAGCTGTGTTATGCACCCAATGGCTTTCGAAAAGAAATTAACACAGATAGTCGCGGTTCAAAATTAAAAGGGTCCCTCGCTGATTTACGACGGGGACTTTGCAAAGCTCGGACTCATTCACACAAAGATGTGCTTGTTTCACTGTATATCTTAGACGTGACACAGTTCAGACTGTTCAGGGAATATTCGAGTTGGTGAGGTTAACTAGTTAGCCTATGCTTTGAAACAAGTACTGCCAGAGGGCCGGGTGTGGTTTAGAAAATCCAAGAAGAGTTGTGGTGTTACTTGGTTAGATATTATCATTATCGCTTTCAATTGTAACCGATTCTGCGAATGCCAAAAATCCAAAAGCCAGGGGTACTATACCATGTATGTCAAGGGGGCACCACCCGAGAAATCCCGGTTTTCGAGTTCCACACCCATGTTCCGCCAAGGACTGTTGGGGTCCTGCACGCAGTAGAAAGCGATAAGAGCGTTTTGCGAGATCTACTAAACTTGAATGGAGGGTGTACGGAGCTGTAAAATATATAACATCCTCTAATTTGTGAATACAACCCAGATTTCTGCTCTCCCCTTCTTGGATTGAATTCTTTACTTTTGGTGTCCATAACTCGCTATGCCTCGTGGTCCAAAACGCTATCAAAAGGCCTACCTGACGTCTGAGTCCGTAGAGAGGAGGAACTGAAGCGAAACAGGGCGGAATCAGTTGGTATGAAACAACGTCCAGCGAAGAAGTCAAAACGATAGTTATTGGTTGGTTATTGAAGAGAATATCGAATGTATATTAATGTGTATGATTGCGACAAATCTGGTTGCTGGTTATCTATGCCGTTACACTATGCCGAGCTTCGGGATGATCCGGGTTTCTGTTTCAGGAAAGGGACCCCGAGTGTAGGGTAGGAACATGCCCCAAGAAGGCCAAGCTTCCGATTTCTCGGGTGGTGCCCCCTTGATGTATGTACTACGCGAACTTGGGCCAGGTGTAACGGCATCCCGGCAAGCCGCCATTCACGGCAAATCCCGACTTTTACGCACGAGCCAACCTTTGCCAAGAGTCCGGGGTCGAGGAATGGCTTTCCACTACTATCACCTACTAGTCGGTCGGATTGACCGTTGGTTCGGATCGCCCGCGTTTTGGGTCTCCCTCCGCTCGGATGGTCTTGAAACTTGAGATACATTAGTTTTATGTCTTTCGCACTGCCATTTGTCTTTTTTTTCAAAGAAAACGAAGTATTTGAAGAGGTCAAACTTTTGAGCCCATGTCACGCTCTGTCACGCTGAGTAATGGCCGACGTGTTGGCCGTATATCGGTCATCATTCGGCTGAGAACAGGAAATCCTCCCCGCGCAGATGACTTCAATGCGCCTGCAGGCTCCTAAAACCAGCCGCTCGTCTCGCTTGAGAGCCGTAAGACATAGCATAGACTCGTGTAAGGACATAGAGGGGAGGGGACAAACAAATCAATAATCGATGATGGAACAAATAGAACTTGGGGAAGGCTCTCGCGAGAGAGCGGCTGGCAAAACTTGTCATCGGTGATATCGGCGGGGAGCTCGGGTTCCAACCTCTCGGTTGGCGCAGTTTAAAAAAATGATCCCTCATCATTGGCTATGTTAGTGGGGGTGACCAATCCTTGATGGTAGTGATGGCTCGCCGGGAGCGGCTGATGTGCTAGGCCCCTAACTTCTCTGAGACATCGAATTTGTGCACTCCTTCAGCATATATCTCCTTAGATTCTGCTGTATTTATCTTACTAAATGCTTAATACAACTTTCTATCAGGGCCAATATGAATCTAAGGCCTCAATCATTTCAAAAACAGGGAATTAGTGTGAATTCCCTGCCAAATCAGGGGTTTTAGCATGTTATGAATAGAACTCATTAACCAGCACACTTGGGAACATGGTCTGTGAGAGGAATTTGTTTAGA